>JBBYHM010000016.1:2566083-2580109 GCA_038381775.1 Adansonia rubrostipa | reverse complement strand
CAAGAATACAATCTTCTCTGTGATTGGATAAAGCAACAACTTGGAGACAAGGTGGCCAAAGTCCAAATTTCAAAGCGACTAAGTTCATCACCTTGTGTGCTTGTTTCGGGCAAGTTTGGATGGTCAGCCAACATGGAAAGGTGAGCAATTTTATTTTACTGCCCATCATAAGTCATAGACATAGATAAAATTATTCATCTACTAACATTTTCAATATGCAGGTTGATGAAAGCACAGGCTCTTGGAGATACCTCAAGTTTGGAGTTCATGAGAGGCAGGAGGATACTAGAGATTAATCCAGATCATCCAATTATAGAGGACTTGAATGTAAGACCATTTTATATAAACTTGATCGAAGATATTCTAGCTTAGTACGTCTTTTAACAATATTTATCTTTTACCTAGTTTGTGGAGAACTTCTTGTGATAAAACTGTTGAAACATATCTTGGGACCTTAGGAACCCAAGAAAGCAGTATGCTCAAAGTCAATGTGGCAATATCACAAAGAGGAATGGCAGCATTACACTTAACAGTATTAGTTCAGATAACTGCAGACTATGTATAATTACTATGAGATGTAGTAGCCGTCGAACTTGCTTAAGGCGTAGAGATGGTTGAAATGTTGATATATCAACAGTTGCTGCCCGTGATTATTTTTCGCCCCTTCTGTGCAGCCACAAGGTAATTATACCTGTCTAATTACAACATTAATTTTTGTTATTTTCCTTGCAGGCTGCATGCAAGAATGCACCTGAAAGCAGTGATGCCAAGAGAGCTGTTGACTTGTTATATGATACAGCATTGATCTCCAGTGGTTTTTCTGTAAGTGGACAGAATTATTTGTTTTGTTGAGCCAACTTCTTTTTTTGGGAGATTTTTATGTATTGTCATATTTGCCTTACGTTCCTCTTCATTATGTAGCCTGAGAGCCCTGCTGAGTTAGGTAACAAGATATATGAGATGATGGCAATGGCACTTGGAGGAAGATGGGGTAGGTCAGAGGATGATGATGAAGCCAAAGCATCGGAAGTTACTGCTTCAGAAACTGACACGATTGCTGGTGAAGGTTCAGAAACCCAAGTTATTGAACCATCGGAAGTAAGGACAGAGAGTGATCCTTGGCAAGATTAAAATGTCATGTAAGATATAAATAAATTTTTTCGTGTATTATCTGATTGCTAGTGTAACAAAATAATCCAGAATGATGAGAGAGTAAGAACCAAGAAGGAAAGGGGGAAAATTTTGTGGGTTGGGTTGGTTGGGGAAAGAGGAAGGCTGGAGGTGTTAAAAGTCGAGGACGATGAGGGCTTCTGGCTATGCCTCTTGTGGATAAGGTTACTGATACGAGACGATTTTAAAGCATTTAAAGTAGTTAAGAAAGTAGCCATTTATTGCTGTTCCGGTAAGAACTATCCGCAGGATTTGTTTTTCAGGTCTATTTTTGATGTTCAAGGTTCAAGGAACTTGCTTTGTGAGTTGCCGTTTTCTTTCAACTGGATGGTAATAATGACTTGAATTTTGAAGAATTTTATTCATTTGTCCGAAAATGAAAGACAGCTATTAACTTCCGACAGATTTAGAAGAGCATTCTTGTAAAGACAAACCCAAGCTCAAACCTCCTCCGCTCTATCCTTTTTACCTCCATTAACTCAACATGTCAACCATTGACACCAAACACCGCACGTCCCGGTTGTACCCAACCCAGCTGAAGGCTATATGCTTGTTCCGTCGGTACCTACATCGTTCCGTCTCTCGGGGGCATTGAACACGTTATAGACCTCATCAGAAACTCTCTTTCTAAACTTTATTTGCAGCCCTTTACTACACTGCTGGTGCAACTCTTGCCCAATCCTCCTTTTGCCATCATCTCCTTCCTTGGTTGTACCCAGTATCCTGCCCACCAATTAAAAGAAAACCCAGAATCGTTTTTTTGCCGTCCGGTGCAATGGCAATAGGTAGGATATCCGCTAATTTTTATTTAGACTGGGTCGAAGTTTTAACACATTTGAGACAAATTTGGCTTTACCCGAGGAATATTAGCTTTAAGAACAATCCCTGATAATATTTCATATTACTTTTTAAAAAGGAATATTACCAAGTTTTATGCGATGGAATTTTATTGGAAGCATTCGATCGAACAGCAAAAGGCAAGCCTTTCCAAGGTTTCTGTTTACGGAGGTCCTTAAAAAAAAACTGATTAATCATCGAGGACATGAACTAGAGAAATCATCCAGACTGCAGGGGAGACAAGTTTTGCTTCGACTTCTAAAATTTTCAAGAGATAGTAGCCTCGACAAGTTGAAACATAGAGCATGGATTTTTGGATTTTCCGAAGTCAGGCCATGGCCGGCACTCTGTTAAATAAAGTTGGTTGACATAATAAATGATCTTTTCAACGCTCAAATCATCTTCCTGATAATACTTTTCCATGATCTTTAATTTTTTTACGAGTCAATATTTGTATCCCCACCATCTCTGTTGGAATCTTTTGACCGTCTCCGGTAATATTTCTAGTTCCTAGATAAATTACAGCTATTGTCTGATAGCTTCCATTTAAGCCAATTTGACATGCCTGCAACCAATGAATCTGTAAAAGGGTATCTGACATGGCATAGAGTGTGTCAAAGCTATGTTAAAACTTCAGCGTTGGACTATTCTTTCAGTCGTAAGTGACACTCAAAACTGCCAAATTACATTAATCTCAATTTTAATAAAATAAAACCTTGTTGGATTTGTTGGACTTCAAACAAAAGAATGAGATAAGATCAAACCTCTGCATCATTGATAATGTCGATATCAACCTTAGCATTTTACTGATCAAAGATCTATTATAAGTCTTACGGAACTCATTCAAATATCAGGATCTGATCTTTCTGAATCATTCCTTGTTTCAGCTGATAATGGCTTCTTTCTCGATAGAAGATTTTGTTGGTGATGGGGTTTTGAAGGAATTGCTTCCAACATTATTAGAAGAAGGTTGGGATGACGTCCCAACTTTAAAGATCATGAATTCGTAGGACATGGATGCAATCAACATGACACAACATCAAAAGGTATGTTCATCCATATCAGCATTCATCCCAGCAAATATTTTTTTCAGCTCTCTAAATACAGTAAATTATCACTTGATATTCAAACGTTCATGACCTATTAAGTTAAGCCTTCGATGCTTAATATTTTTTTTCTATATTCTTCAGGATCCTTTGGAAGTCAGAACGTACCTACATGATCGAGCTCTGATGCAATATGGAGATAAGCTAGGGGCCTCCAGGATATCCCTACCTGAGCTCCTCAACTTAAGCACTGAGGATCTATGTTCACAATTTGGCATGAAAAGGGGACACATTGCGCGTTTCGCAGATAGAAACAATCCATGCGCAGATCCTCAACCCAAATCTTATGGCCTCACTGCAAGGAGAATCGCCAATACCCCATCTAGAAATAACTGCATTTACAAGAAATATGCATCTGTCAATTCCAATAAGGTGCAAACAACAGCGAAATTCTTCGGCAAGAGCAGCAAAAACAATGAAAGGTCGCTAGAAGAATCGCTGGTTGATTTCAAGATTAAAGATGGACATGTCTTTAAGGGGATTGTTGCTGCAGGACCAGCTGAGCCTCGAGCCTGTGGCTGTGTCCAACCTCCACCTGTGGTTGAGAATGTTGCACCGTACTCTGCCATTGAAAACATATCAGTCCAGAAATTAACCCGAGTATAAATTGGGATGGAGCGTTTGGTGACATCCAAGACTCCACCTATGAAAGCTTCAGAACTATGGCGGGATAAGCCAGCTGTGCTCCTCTGCATTCGACGACCAGTGTAAAGTCCAAGACATTATCAATCCAAGCAATTTCTTCAATAAAAGCACAATCATGAAGAATCCTTTTGGAGCTAAGATGACAACTGAATTGTCTCGTATAATCACTCATTGATATACTTAGATGCAAGGAACCCCTTTACTGACATGGTTTTCCATGTTTTTTCACCTAACAGGTGCATCATGTGCAGAGCTGAAGCTCACCAACTCTATGCCAAAAAGCCAATATTTGATGCCCTAGGAATTCAGTTGGTTGCAGTTCTTCATGAGCATATAGAATCAGAGGTGCCTGGTATACTTTAATTCAAAATATTTCTCCATGAAACTCCTCTTTTTTTTTCCTCAGATATTGATTTTTTTGATGCAGGTAAAAGACTTCTGGCCACGCTATTGGGGTGGGGTTGTAATCTTTGACCTGGCTATGGGGTTCTTCAAAGCTCTTGGAGGTGGGAAATTGCTTAGGGACAAGTTTCTATCAGGATTTGTGTTCAATCCTCGGGCTATTGCAAATTATAAACGTGCAAAAGCTATGGGAATGGAGCAAAATTTTAAAGGAGAAGGTGAAATTAAGGGTGGGCTTTTTATCGTCGGCCAAGGAGGAACCGGAGTAGCTTACCAATTTATTGACAGGAATTTTGGTGATTAGGCTCCTGTAGCTGAAGTTATAGAGATTTGTGCTCGTCTACAGGTAATTATTATGAACTCTAATTCCAAATTGTGGTCTTGCTACGTAAATGACCGCAGTTAGGACGTTTGGTGGGATTCGGTCATCACTTTCACTTATATTTATATTAAAAAGTATTATTTTTTTTGGATGATAAAATTTTGAAAAGTTTTTTAAGTGTTTAAAGATAATAATACTTTTGATGTAAATATATGTAAAGATAATAATCAAATCTTGATACATACGATGACACAAGAAAAATGTCCAAAACTCAATCATTAGATGCTAATCTTTATCCAATCATTGCAAACCTACTTTCTCTTTCTATATGGTACAGAACCAACAGCAAGATCAAGGAGCTTGTAGCAAGTCACCGCAAGAAACAAGTGAAGTGGTTCTCATATATTTCATATTATCTACTTCGGATTCTTCATACAACAAACTTTCGATCCGTGTCATAAACAAAGTGTTTGTAATATTCTCAGTCTTCTACATTGCCCTGTCGCTTGTATTTGTCTTTAACATTGCCTCGGATTTTTTGTGATCAAATTATTTGAATTAAATTTTTTTCGAGTTTGAATCATTTTGAATTTAAATTTTTTTAAATTTTAAGTTAAAAAAATTTTGCATTTTACACGTGTTGACTCCACAGTCTACATACTTACTGCAACCAAAAAAAAAAAAATTCATGGCTGAGCCGAGACTACCTGTTATCATATTATAAAATTGCTGGTGCCTTTGACTATGTGTCGTACATTTTATTCCATTGGGCTAAGTTATGATTAAATATGATCCCTTATCAAATAGAATCATACAAATAGATTTGCATATCTAGGGAGGATCAGAATTCTCCATCAAATTTAGAAAAGGATAAGACAGGTAAAAGATAAGAAACTCCCATTGTTTATTTGGATATCTTTCCATGATTTCTTATCCCCTTCCCTCCAGAAGTATTGTTCTGAAAGCGTCACACAATTCTATATATATATATAAGGAATCAATCTTCTGACAAATTGCAGTGTCATGGTGAGGATGAACAGTTTCAATAATCAACAAAATCAGGGCAGTGATTTTATTACAATGAGTATAAGGTACTGAAAGCAAAAAATGAGAAGATAGAAGAACATTATACCCTTAAAAACATAATAAACAAATGCAAATTACATATATGAACTAAAAAAGGGAAATGATCTCACTGCCATTTGTAAATTACAGAAGAGATCATCTAATACTACTAGATAAAAAGCATAAACTCCTACATCAAAAAAACTTTGCATCATCAATCTATACATTCTAATCCCCTTACCTCTACAATTCCCATGATCAAAGGAGTTCCACTTCCCTATATAAATCTAATGCGAATACGAAATGACTGCCGCACCGTACAATTAAGGAACCTCAAGCGTCGAAGCAAGCCTCTGCTTTGGTCAAATGTGATAGGAAAATGGTGACAGCATATGTTTATACTTAATCTTTGAAACAGTTGTTTGCATTTCCTTGGCCACCTTCAACAATGGTGGCATAGATGTAGCAAGTAATAGGCTATAACAAGCTGCCTCGCGTAGGTTCACAGACCCTTAAGAGAAGGATCAAAGTTCTGCTTTCATATGACCTGATGGTAGAGGCCCTGCAAAAGCATTTGATAAATTTTTGTCGGATCTGATTTGATCCATGAGATAAGGCATAAATAAAAGGGAGTAATACCATTTACATCTTGGCTGTCAGAAGGCGCAGTGGTTCCATAGTTCATCTCGACAACGTTGTGGAGCTCATCCTCCCATGGATTCGATTGCTAGAACCAAAATGTATTGACACAAAAAGTAAATTTGTAATACTCATATACTCATGAAGTTAAGCAGATAAAACATATTACATCATTCACATAATGCATTAAAGCCAATTAACACAACAATTTCTCTTTTGCCCGTTATTTTTTATTTTTCCTTTCAAAAGATGTTAAAAGACACAAAGACTTAAGGCTCAATTTCATGCAAGGGAAAGGTTATACAAGGTTGCTGACTAATTAACAATTTAATGCGACAAATACAAAAACACACAAATAGAGTTTAACCTATAAAAAATGAAGAAAAGGAAAACCTGATTGGGCTCTTTGAATCCTCCAGTCTGGGAACCAAGAGTTCTACGAATAACATCAGTATTATTCCCCATGACAGTAAAAGCAGCTTGAACAAGCCCAGGTTGAGACGGATGCAATGGAGGATAACCCACAGACATATCTGCAGAAAATCCAAGAGTTGAAGATGGACCAGCTCGCGATCGAATAATCTGTACATCAATGAAGACGGTTTTGACAGATCAGATGAGACATGAGTAGACATGAGTGATTTCTAAATTATGCTTGATCAACTTACATCCTTTGCCAGAAGCCCTTCTATATTGAAATCCAGCCTTGGGTTAACTGTCGCAAGTTTCATTGATAGAAACTGCAAAAAGGAAGAAAATAAAGTCACTCATTAGAGCTTCTGAAGGGTAGCAGATGGTTATGTCTCTACAGTACATGAGCCTATCCATCGATAATCAGTTTCCAAAGGCAAGGTGGTCATGATTATACCACCAAACAGTGTTTGCACAACAAAATTCACAAGTTAGTTCTTTTCTTAGTTTACGTATTGATCAGATTGTTTAAATAAGTATCCACCATTCCATCATCACCAATTTCACTAGATTACCAGGGAACGACTAGGTTGAAAAAGGTTAGTTGTAAATTCTGCTCCAATACCTCAACCTGCCGCTGAAGTGACTGCACATAGTTAATGATTTCATCTAGCATCACTGCCTTGCCTGTAACCTGCAAGAATCAATAAACTCTCAAAAAATAAACTACACTAGCTGTTCTGAATACGGCTGAGAAGTCAATTTGACTGTACTCCCCAAGCTATAGCATCCAAGATATTACACCTTACTGCAACCAGGGACCAGGTCCTGAAGAAACTTCATCCTCTCACTGATCTTTTCTCTTCTTACCTGAAGTGATAACCGATTAACTCCAACCTAAACAACATGGATGATCTTAATATTGCTAACTATCAAAAAGTACTCCATATAAAATTTACCCTTTCTGCAAGACTATGGCTGTTTATTGCTTGGCCTCTTCGGGCTCTGACATGGATGTATCCTTCTTTTGGTGGATGAGAAGCTGGAGACCCTTGTTTCCCCGTAGTCTTATTGATCATTGTAGTTTGCTTCTGGTCTTCCTTCTGTTGATTTTCAGCACTAACCTTTGCAGCCTCAATAGGCGGTTGGCCTCCCTTAGCTTGATCAATCTCAGCATCCTGCCATTAACTTAGCAATCAAAACTTGGACTAATAAATGCATAATGAATCAGGAAAACAATTGGCAAACATTGTTTTACTTGTACACTCCTTTTTCTTTTCTTTGAAATAAGACCCTTAGCTGAAGGTTCACCACCTGTACCATCCAATGCAGATGGCTCATCTTGATCACCACCACCACTAAACTCAGCCTCATTAGACTCATTACCGGAGTCGCCAGTTCCTTGTTTTGCTTCTTCGTTAGATCGCACAAGACTTTCACTTTTCCTTTCATTCTTGAGCGGGCTTTCTTTAGCCCTATTTTGAACTAGCAAACAAGCATCTGTACATGCTTCAGTGACATTCAACTTAGTTTTCTGAGAATCCACACCAGATACCAATCTCATCCCACTGGCTGCAAAAATATCTTCTGGTCCTTGCATCAAGCCCACAGCCCTGGCATATAGACCCATAGATTCAGGAACACCAAAAGGATTCACCATATCACTAAAATTCCCCCCATTAAAGCTTGAGAACCTGGCAGCACGCTCAATGAAAGCTGAATCAGCTGGCAACTGAGCTAGGCTCTGCGGTAGAATCCCACTCACATTCGGCAAAAATATCCCCCCTTTCAACATTGATCCCGCAGCATTCCAACCCATATCAAGCGGTCTATCAATGCTACCTCTCAGAGATGTCGGAGCATCTTCTCCAATTCCCATTGCATTTGAAGAGCTTGCACCATTTTGCACATTAATGTCACAAAATCCCAAGTTTTGTGAGTTAGATGGGTGCTGCCAAAGGTTAGAACCAAATGAGTCTACCACCAATGCAGAGGCACATGACGAACCAATAGCCAATGGATTATTGCAAGGAACTAAACTCATAGCAGCACTTGTGAGATTGGCACCACCAAGCTGCCAATCTGATGACATAACTGGCGCCTGGTAGTTTATGTTATTCTCATTCCTCTTTCCTAGCTCATATTTATCCTTTTCACCCATATCCATCCCTCTTCAACAAGAAGTAGCAGAAGTTACTCAGTCACTGCCTTTCTCCACAATTATGTTTGAAGACCTAGCCAACAGTTCAAAGTCAGACTGATGAACAAAACATGCCCTTACATGCTATAAGATGATCGGCCAAAGATCAAAGACCACAAAAGAGACAGGGAGGAAAGAACAACAAATAAATCACATGGGAAAATCATCTAATACTTTGACATAGTACTAAAACACAATACCTTTAGGAACAAGCTTCAAGCTAAGTCCACAAGGGGTCTGAAAACTTGCAATATAAGGAAGTTATAGTCCTAAAACGCTGAAATTCACCCACCCCAAAAGAAAGCTATAGAACTGGTCATGACAAGTATCAAAGAAAAACCCAATTTCAATTAATGAACCCCCAAAAACCAGAAGTGAAATTATGTAGCAAAGATCATTTCCAAAGCAAAAACTGAAAATGGAAGTACCAAACTTGCACAAAGTTTCAAAAAAAAAGCCGTCTTCAAGACAAAAAAAAAGGACAGAACAGAGCAGAAAAAGAAAGTTCCAAAGAAGAGCTACAAGAAAAAAATTGAAAGTTTACTAGAAGCAATAAAGTAAACTAGATAAAGGACATTGATTTCAGTACAATAAATAAAGCCACCCTTCTCATTCAAAACCCTAGTCAAGGGTTGTGGCAGAGAAAACCCAGAAAAAAGAGAGAGAGAAACTCATATAAAAGTAGAAGAGAAAGATACCCGTTTTCAGATTCAGTGCTTACTTTTTTGTACTCTCTCTGCTCTCTCATTCAAGGCATACAAAAATTAAAGTTTTTTACTGAATTTGAACTCAGCAACAGAGCAACTCTGCTGCTAAACAGTCAAAAAACCCAGAGAAAAAAAAGTAATAAAGGAGAGAGCTTTATAGAACTTCGATTTAGAGTGAGAGAAAAGAAATGGGTATTTGTCTATATTGAAGAAGAGAGAAACTCAGAGAGAGGAAGAACAGGCAAAGGTCCTACATTTATACCCACGCTTGCATAAAAAAGAGAGCTCTTTGATCATTAACACCGCCAGTCCACAGCTAGTTCTTTAAATTACCTTTGGGGTTTATTTTTTAGGTTAATTTTAGTGTTTCTAATTATATATTTTAGTTATAATTATACCTATATGAGCTAGCAACTGACATTGCCAACTTTCATTTGACGATTTCTTTTTATCTTACTGTTATTATCCTTTCTGATTAAAAAATTATCTTGGGAACAGAGCTTCAAGATCTTTAAAATGGAGTTTGTTTGATCAAGAAGCTAAACTCCATAGCTCGTTTCAACACTTTGTATTCGGATACAAATTTAAATACCCACATGGGTCCTTCCATGGACATGATTACTAACTTTCATTTCCATGGGGTAGAGAAGATCTGTGGTATATTTTTTTCTCTTTTGATAACTTCACTATCTTATCCATCTTGTGCTGTTCCCTTGTGAAAACTTGGAAAATGGGGAAAGATAAAATACTAGTACTTCACTTTTAGATTGTTAATTTAATATATATATATTTTATATAAATTTTAGTAAATGGCTTGTATTTATAACAATTATAAAAAAATATTGATATATCACATAATTTGATTATTGATACGATAAATTTTTATATTTTATGGATATATTTTATATTTTATATTTATTTTAGTGTTAATTATATAAATATAAATTATTAAATGTATAAAAATTTTAAAATTAAATATGTGATATATGTATTAAATGCATTATATTGCTTCAAACATGTGGTGTCATATGTATTGCACTATTTAATATCTATTAAATATATTACATTCGTAGCTTATTTTTATATCACGTTTAAATTTATTTGATTTATAAAATAATATTACTCTCGTTTTATTGTGTAGACTTATTTATATGTATAGTAGCTGGCCTAGCCTAATAAACACAACCCGTATTAGGTTGAGTTTAGTAAGAATTTTAGTAATTTGAATAGATATGATTTGAATTATTATTTATATAAAAAATAATTTTTATTATTTTAAATAGTGAAATAAGTTTTCATATTAGCTCAATTTAAACTTAGCTTAATTTAAATAAAAAAATTGATTGCAATTTAACTTATGAATATTTTTACGTAAATCAAACGAAACCTAATTATTGGATAAAATCTAAAGGAATATATAAAAATAGAAGCAAGAAAATTTGATCATCAGAATTTTTTTACCTTTTTCTGTTAATTGCAAAGAAATATTTGATAATTGACCATATCCTTTTTTTATATGTAAATCACGTGTTTAATTTTGTTTTTCTCAAAATAATAAATTAAGAGATACAGTTTTCTTTATTCCGAATAATATTCTTTGTAAGAGTGGTCTCAATGTCAACATCAGCAAGACAACGAAGCGACGGTCCAAAGTCCAAGGACATATCACTTGCCGTGGCAACCAGCAACTGTGAAAACGATCGAAGCTTGGGGTAAATGCGATGCTGGCTTTGGGTAACCAGCAAGCAGACTTGTCATTGCAGTGGCAATGAAATATGACATTGGTATGACAATGACTGAATAAATTTAAAATCCGATGTATAATATCTGTACGTAATTCTTTTATGACTTTCTTTATAAGATTAATATTAATAAACGATGCCTCTCACCGGCTACTCACGCCAAGTGTCACTAATTCAATCTCGTAGCAGTTTTTGGTATTGAATTTGATTTTCAACACTGGAAAATTCTCTTGTACCGCCAAAAATAAATATTCATAAATATTAACCAGAATGGTAAGGAAAAAAGTTTTTGTTGTTAGTTATGATTTGATTATAACAAGAAATAGTTTAAGAGTAAGTTTATGAATACACCAAATCGATATGAAAAAAAAAAATACAATCTTAAAATCATTTGTAAAAAACTAAAAGGCATAGCTAATGATAAATATTACCAAAAAGCAAAATCAAGTAAATGTGCAAAAGATATTTAGGAGTGTTTATTAATAACTGTTAGGATAATATTTATACATTAACTAGACCCCAAAGGGTTTCATTGTCTCCAATTTTAGGTCCCAAATTGCAAGTTTATGGTTGTAAAGAAGGAAAATGATAAAGATAGAGGAACAATTTTTTCTGTTTGAGTTTTCAAGCATAATCCCCTACGAAAGTAATCAAATCTAATGGCCTATATCAGCTCTAGTTACACTCTCAAAGAGTTGACCAACAAATTGGAACACTTTTGTTCTCTGCAACCAAGGTCCTCCATGATCAACAAAAAAAAAAAAAATCTAATTAACGGTGTTTATAAACATTAATTAAACTTTATTTAATTATTTTATAAAAGTTATATTTAATATATTTATTGTTATTAAATCCAGACAAAGTTGTATATTAATTATATGTTAAAAAAGATATGTTGTGTGTGGCAGATATTTTAGTACCTTATACTATAATATCGATGGACCGTCCCTTCCTTTGTTTCTCTCATGTCATTATTAGTTGGCCTTGGGACTTTCAATTCTCAAAGATCTAAGCTTAGAATAATGGAATCTCTCTCACTCACTTTTACTTTATAAATAAATAAAACACTAATCTTTGCTTAACCCCAATTAAGCTCTATTAAATTTGCCCACGTAAGAGGTAAAAATGATTTGTATTGATTGGGTTAGTTTTACTAGGTATATATGTTGGAGATGAAAGAAACAAAGTAAGGTTTTTTTACATATATAAATAAATATAATTTCCCCACCAATTAAATATTCAATAAGGAATAACCTTATCGATAAACAAATATAATAAAATTGAGGAAATACACTGTCAATACAATTTAAAAATAATAAAAATAAAGAAAAATAAAGAAAAACCCCACAACCAAACAAAAGGGCATCAGATTCCTGGGTAACAATTTTTGGAGTTACATAATAAGAGAGGGCAAAGAACTTGGCAAATGGGTTGTTGCCAACTGCACTTTTGTAGGGGAGGCCTATTGATTGGTGTAAAATTAAATTATATATATATATATATATATATTTATATATTGCAAGGAAGTAAGAGTTGGGTCATGGTTGGCAATCAATCTTCTTATGGGAAAAGGCAAAACCAAGCAAAGCACAAAGCACGTTTCAAACTTTCCATTATGCCAATCTACGTATATATCTATATACATAATTGTACTTGAACATTGTTAAAACTTACACCCATATTTATGGTACGAATCTTGAAAGAGTACTACTGTAGTATTTTACTTATTAAGGCATATATTTTAGCAAAAAAATAATGTTAGTACGATTTTGTTAATTAATTTTTAATATATTCATTAATATCATTTGCGTGTGTGAAAATTATATTGAATAATAATATAAAAAAATAATAGAGGAAACTTAATCCTTCAAATTGATCTTTTTCTAGTTTTAGATAACAAATTTTAAAATTCGAAATTAAAAGTTTTAACCTATCACATAAATTAAGCTTTGACTTTTGATACAATTTAAAACAAATTTTAATTAATGAAAATTTAGCTAGGGAAAGGATCTATGGGCCGGAAAGAATGCACTTATCATTTGAATGAAGGGAATTAAGCAGTTTAGGTTAAATATTTAATAAGGCTTAATGAAAGCGTAACAAGAAGCACTTATTATATCGAGAGTATTATTTTATGACTAAACTCTTTGAACAAAATCTTGATTATTAAGTAAAAGGGTAAGGCTTAATTTCCATTATGCAAAATAATAATGCAATATAAGCTAAAGCTACAGTGTGCTTAAAAGTACTACACATTTAAGCCATGATTTTGAGATATTGCAAAGATCTTGAATTGTAGACAAAAATAGATGAAAGTCGGTTTCAAAGTCTGAAAAATGAAATGATAAAATCTTCCTTTAAAGTTTTTAAGAATTTCATGCAAACATCATTGCATAGGCATGATGGAGAAGTTTGTTGAATGATAGCTTTAGACTTTTTTGATAGACCTTTTGTCTCACCTTTTTTCTTTTTTTTTTTCCCTTTGAAACCTTAATCTCATCGTAAAAGGTTAGATAATTTATATATTTATATTATGATTATAAATTTGATTGTATCGTAATTATATTTTGATATATTAATAATTTATATTATATAAATTTTATATATTTATATATTTATATTATATTATATTTTAATTAATTTTTTATATAATATTCATATAATTATATTTAATATTTTTAAAATGTGACCTGAAAAATGTGAGGAGATTTCAATCTTTATTTTTTTTTCTTTAAATTTTTCACTCTTATAACCAAAGTTTCTGTAAGGTAAATGGGACA
>JBBYHM010000016.1:2521923-2565983 GCA_038381775.1 Adansonia rubrostipa | reverse complement strand
ACATACATATATATATATATATATATATATATATATATATATATATAGTGGCTATTTCAACTTTGTCGTCTACCCCAAGCATTCGAGTGTCCTCTCAAAAAATCTATATAGGTTGAGATATTGGGAATGTTCCTAAGCTATGAACCCTTTAAATCAGTATATGTAACCCTTAAATTGGTGAAAAATGAGTCATGTTTTGGTTGGTAAATGTCGTTTGTCAATTGCATTATGACCCTTTGTTAAATTTAACACTTTCCACTTGCAACCCCCCCTTTTTTCTACACCTATAATTTGGGAAATTTTTGTCGGTAATACTCAATTTTCCTTTAATAAATTTTTACCTCACCTTTTTAATATGATATATTTAATAAGTTTGAGGTTATAATCTATAATATTTTTATATTAAAAAGATTTAAACTTTATCTGTAGAATATATATATATATATATATTTACACAAATAGAAGCATATTAAAACTTAGTTACTTAAAAGTTGGTAAAATCCTTTTTTTATATATATTTTGAATTTAAAAATTTTTTTACTGAAGTAGAGATATTCATAGATCAAGTCAAATTATAATTAATTTTGTTTTTAAATTTTTTAAAATTTAACTTGACTCGCCGATAAGTTTAAATTACTATTCAAAAGAATAAATATTAAAAAATATTATATTAATATATATTTCATAATTAAATTTTAATAAAATTATTTTTTATTAATTAAATAATAATTTAAACTGATAAAAAATGACTCAAATAAAAAAATTATTTAAAAATTTAATTTGAATTGATTAGATCCGATCTTTCAATAAATCTAATTAAAAATTTTAAATTCTAATTGATCGAAAATTCTTTCCCACCATCGCCGTATTTTTTGACAATTTCCAATTTTGACAGCTTATTTCTACCAATAACAAAAATAAAGGCAATACATATAGGAAATTATTTATAGAGTAAAATCCAAGTTCCTTTCTAGATTTATTATTCTTTTACCTTTGGGTCCAAAGTTCAAAATTTGCCAACTTTTAAAAAGCCATCCATAAAAAAAAATAATAATAAACAAATATATCCATATTTTTCTACTTTTTTTTTATTGTCACTGAATATAAAAAAGCTGCCGACTTTTTTAATATATTTGACGATATGAAAGAAAAATGTTTTGAAATCTAAAATTTTTATTCCAAGTTTGAGTCCACGAATAGAAAGAGTCACTATCTCGTCCCAAGGGAAGTGAACCAATATTGCAAAGGCTTTTCTCCGACGTAAGTAGACTTGTCCTATATTAAGTATTATGTTTAATATTATTAAATTTAAATATATGTTATTCATTTTTTATGATTTTTCTAATCGTACATTGTTAATTTTGAAAAAAGTTGAATTATCGACTATGTTAAAAGTTTAAGTTGATACAAATTTTAGCAAGTTTTGGTTCGATCACTCTTGTTGCCATCTTGTATTGAATAAAACTCATATAACCTAGTCATGGATGAAAATTAGCCAGTATAATGTGTGTGTATATATAAATATATAAATAAATATATATGTATATTTAAAACCTGCCGACTATGACGAGATTTTGCAAAGAATCTATTATATTTGTTTAGTATTACTAATTTTGTCGTAGTGAACCGACTTTTACCAAATCATGAAATTAAAACCTTTCATTTTTTTTCCTTAAGATGTCATTAAATATTTAAAGTAATCAAGCAAAAAGTAATGAATGAGGGACAATTTACAACCTTAGAACATTTTAGTATTTTGAAAAATAACTTTATAAAGATGACATGTTTATATAAACATATGATATCGTTTATGTGTCACAAATTTTGTGTCCTTGTTAATTAGTAAGTCCTATCCGGACGAGTAGGATGAACCAACCAAAAATATCACTCAAAAGGTTGGTGCATGATTATCTACTATACTTGTTTTTATTTTTCTTACACTTGTTTATATCTTGATGATTTTTTATGATGTGATTATATTTTTATCTTGTTTGATTTTTTTATTTTTCCAATACATGATTGACTTTTATTTAGAGATTATTGAATTCAATACATTATAATACTAGTTTTTCAAAACTTTTTTGAACTTGAATTTCCTAAATTCAAATACAAAAATTATAAATATTATCTTTCCATTATTGTTAAATCTAAAATGTACATTCTAAATAAATTTATTAAAATATAAATATATTTCCATGCATAATATAGTTTTAAAATTAATTAATTAATAATTCTTATCCGAACGAGTACGATGAACCAATCAATAATATCATCCACAAATATTTTAATTTATTTCGATGGGTGAAATGTAAATTTAAGAAAGGAAAATCGACCTAACCCGCTGCCAAGCAGCCACAAAAGAAAGACTAGTTAAAATTATTCGAGTCTAAATTATAATATGATAACATGTTTTTGAAGAAAGTTGTTTGAAGCCCATTAGTATTTAACGGCACTCTCTTTCTTATTAAAGTTAAAAGGGATGGAATCACGGAAAGAGCAATTGCTTGTAAACTTGGAAAATTTTGATGGTAAATAATTCAAAGAAAAAACTTATTATGCGCATTGTAAGAAAGAGTTTTTAAATTTTACAAGCCGCATTATTAGGTGATATATATTCTTAAAATATATTAAATAAAAGATTGGATATATTATTGTCTTTTAACTTTATTTATGAAGTTAATAAATTTTTAATATATGAATTCTTCATAGAAATAGATAAGGTTATGCCGTATTAGAGGTGTTTTTGGACTAAGCAGCAACCTAAATTTTTTTTCTCTTGTCCAAGTTCAAGTCAGATTGACTCGAAAAGCTATTTTATTATTTAAAATAATATTAAAAAAATTAAAAACTTACTTTTACATTAATATTTATAATTAAATTTAAATAAAAATTAATTTATATTACTTAAATAGCAATTTGAGTGTAATCATATAAAGTCGTATTATAAAAAAAAACCTCTTATTCAACTCAATATGGGTTGGAAAAATATCCTAATCTATTGTGCATGAGTTTGTGGTGGGTTCTTTAGTGTTATTTGGCATTCTAAAGTATGTTTGGTATATAAAGTATTTTTGATAATTATATAGATATAAATTGAATCACAAGTCACATATAAAAAAATATTGGACTCAAATGTCACATTTTTTTGTAACTTGGAGGCACTGCATTAATAATATCCTAGTTGAATGAAGCAAAGAATGGTCAATACAAAAAGTACTTTCACAAAAGAAAATCTAAGTATCACTTAGGTAGAAATGGGTCATGACACTCATCTATATGTTTGCTATTCTCTCACTCTTTGACATCTATTCATCGTTGAATTTCAAGAAATTGTGATTAAGAAAATATTTTGTAAAAAAAAATCAATGATATTTTACAAAATAATTACTTACCCAAAAAAAATGCAAGGAAATGAAATTTAAATCGAATGAATGGTTTATGCATTAATATTTAAGAGGTAACACTCAAAAAATTTAAAATTTAAATTTTAACATTCGTAATTTTTTTATTTTTAAACTGTAACATATATATATATATATATAAGTTTATATTGGACCACAACATGTTGCAAAGAGGCACGAAATAAGTTTTTGGTAGTATGGGCTAGGTGACCAATTTAAAGGGTTTGGTGGTCCAAATTTTATTTGTGTTGGGCCCCAACAGGGTAGTGATCATTAATCTTTTATTATTATTTCATAAGAACAAGCAAGTAGGTCCAAAATCCAAAGGCAAATCCGAATCTAATGACAATAATTTACTTTTTTTTTTCCTGAAATAGACATTTCTTTTTTCTTTGACACCTCTCAATAATTCACCAATAGGACCCTTTGGGGTGGTGGGTGGGTGTTGCTAACGTGCTCCGACCACAGCATTTTTGTTCTCTGCCCCTGAACCATCGCCCACTCTCGTTTACACATTGACTTTTCTAATACACCCAAGGCTCATTTTAGACTCTATATACTCATTTTAACAAACAAAATCAAACAAACATTAATAGTATTGTGAAACGAGAGGTAGTTAAAAAGGGAGTGAAAATTTCTTCTTTTTCTTTTCTGATCCATTTCCTTTCCCCAAGAATTAACAAAAACCCTTCAAGATTTTGCTCTCAGGTACCCCTTTTTAATCTCATTTCTTATGTGCCTTGCAGAATATTCTTGTTCTTAACTAAAGTCTACATAGCAGACTGCGGCTGCTTTTTTTTTTTTTTGGGGGGGGGGTGGGGTAAGGGAATGTGACAGTTTGGCCAGTTTAATTCTAGTTGGGATTTGATGTGAAAGAATTATAATTCAATCGTGGTGTTGGTTTGGTTCCTTTTGAGTGACTGCCAAGCCTTTGACTTTAGGATATTGACTTTTTATCTAATGTTGGTGGAAGTATTCAGAGAAGAACTGAAGATTGAATTGAGTTTTTTGAAAGTTTTATTGGCTTTTTCAATTGAATCTTGTCGTAGAACTTAACTGTCAAATCTTTGTCAAAAATGTGGAAATTGTTGGATGTTCCATCATTGTAACTGATGGGGATCAATCTGGGAGTGGGGAAGGTTTCAAGTTTCAGGAAGGGTTAGATAATAAATGTAACCGATTTGATTGCTCCTTTATACTTTTTTTGTTTGACACAAGTAGTAATACTTTAAAAATAAATAAAAAATCCGACACATTGTTGCTATCATGATTTTATATGAACTAAGTACTGTATTTAAAGCTCAATGATCTGCATGATTAAATGTTGGGAGGCAAGATAATCACCCCCATAAGCACATCCATCATACTCTCTCACATATTTGTATGTATTTTGATATATTAATAATTAGTATTATATGTATATTTTGGGACATTCATGTATCCTTATCGTGTTTTAATAATTTTTCATGTGTCTAGTATTGTCAAGTCTAGATAGATAAGCCAAGAAGTGAGCCATTGAAATGAATGACTTCAATGTTGATGATAAATATATGCATACGGGCAATTCAGAGCCAAATGCAGTTCATTTTCATGAAGAAGCCCCATCAAGTGGAAGGCATCTAAGAACTGCTGCAGAATACCATTTTAAACAGAGTTATTCTGGACTTAGCATACTCTAAACAGAAATTGATAAATTTGCAAGCACTGTTGATGATCCTTTTTGGGTTGGGACAATGATCCTCATGCGATGGCCTTAGGGAATGGTGATACTTCAGCTCATCAGTTCATTGAGAAGGCATTGGTATTTGACCTGTTATGGGGGATTTAGATTCTGAGGTAATGGAAATGGAAACCATCTTGGATAATATCCAAGCTGAGATTGTTGATGCTTGTTGCAAAATATCTTCGTCTGGACCTTTGAGATCAGCAATATTCGATAAAATGGAAAAGAAGCTGCATGATTCTGAAGAATCCATGAACAAATGTCGAGATTGTCTTGGAGGTGAAGTTGCAGTCAACCAAGCTGCACTCGTTGTCATATTTCAGACATGAGAACTGTAAGTTCGAATCTCAGTTTATTGCATAACATGCAAACAGTAAGTGTAAGAGGTAATTACAATTTTACTCCTAAAACATACAATAGCTTTCTTGATTTTATACCACTCAATGAGATGCATGTTAATAGGGAACAATGACGAGGCTGTGGATATATCTGAACAATATCAGCTATCAAACATTAGAAAATCCAAAGAACTGACCGGTGATCATCAAAGACATACTCAAATGATGCTTGAAAAATCACTTGCAAGGGAGCTTGGTCTTGAAAGGAAACTATCAGAGTCAGGACAAAATGAAAAACAATTAAAAATGAAGCTAAATTACACTCAACAAGTAGCTCTTCACGTGGAAGAGGCAGCGGAAGTTGTTTGGGGAAGGTTTTTAGAGGCAGAAAATGCTGCTGAGGTGCTCACCGGGATTTCGAAGGAATTGCTAGGTGGACTTCAGATTGTTCAGTTTAATCTGAATGGTTTGATTCATCGAGAAGATAAGCTCAAATCTAAACTCGAAGGTTGCATTGAAGAGTTAAATACCAAAGATATTGCTTTGAAAAAGCTTGAGAGCAGCAATGCAGAACACGCTGCAAAAGCTTCAGAAGTACTCACTTTGAGGAAGAAGGTGAAGTTACTCAAGGAACGGCTAAAAGAATCTGAGCTACAGCTTAAGACCGCGAATGCCTCCAATGAAATGAGTCAAGATCGTCTTCATGAAATGGAAATCATTATCGATTCACTAAAAGAAAGCATTTGATGAAGCAGAAAGTAGGGCTGGAAATGCCGAAGCCAAGGTTTTAGAGTTAACAGATGCAAACTTGGAACTTACTGGAGAGTTGAACCTTCTTAAAGGTAATAGTGACAATAACACAAAGAAGACGACCACACTTGAGAAGCAGTTGCTCGAAGCGGAGATTCAACTACAGCACGCAAAAGCATCTTCCAAAGCAAGTCAGGAGCAGCAGAACATGCTGTATTCTGCAATTTGGGATATGGAAACATTAATTGAAGATCTAAAATCAAAGGTTTCAAAATCTGAAAGTAAGACCGAGAGTTTGGAAGAGCAATGCATTATATTATCAGAATCTAATTTCGAACTCAATAAGAAGCTAGGCATCCTGAGACATAAAATCGAATGCTTGGAAACATCTTTGGACCAAGTTAACTTCGAAAAAGATGCAAATGCATAAGAAATCAATTATAGGACCATACTAATTGCAGATTTGGTTACCCAACTAACTACAGAAAGGGAACACATTGAAAAGCAGATATTAACTTATCATGTCTTATTCACGATGTTGCAGATAAAGAAGATGCAAAATAAGAATTACAGTGATTATGAAAAATTTTGCGCACGTTAAACCTAGAAGGTTATGCTGTTAAAGTAAAAGTTTGGACCGATCCGAAATGTCCATATATATAGCTACTTTAATAGGTAAAAACCATGCATGAGTAACTAGTGAGTTTCTTAGTAGCTATTTTCACTAGTAAGGAGAAGGAAATATTAGTGAAAAAGTTACAAAATATGGTAAAAACTGACTAACGGCTGCCTGCAACACTGGAGAGGATGATGGAGGAGAGGCATCGATTTCCATGACTGGTTCGATTAAAGCTACCTGCACGAAAACATTCGAGAAAACAGTTCCCTCAGCCACACAGGGAGTTATTCTTCCAGATTTTTTTTTTTTTGGTTAAAGCACTTTGCAAACCAGATGATGCACATTCAGTCAAAGACGTATGGGAAGCAAGCTACACATCTACATTACCCAGATTTTTCATTTTCCTTAAAGCATCTAGGTTTAATACATATTCGAACATAATTATGAAGATATGATTTTTCAATTATATGAAAAAAAACTAAGAAAAAATTAAGTATACCAGACGCATACATAACTGATAACTAATAATGCACCTTTGGTGATTACTTTTTCTTGAACTGTGTCGAACACATACCCGTCCAGATATATTAACTAGGTTCTACTTCATCTTTAACTGAAAATTTTGGCCGGTGCACTGAGAAACCATGATGAACCTTTGATGATTACTCATTCTTTAAAAAAAACAATGAACCCTAATTCATTTGAATCATCTCTACTTTTTTTTCCCTATGAAACAGGTGGATGAACCATCAACACATGCATCTGATTATAGGACAGAAGTTGGGCCTTCAGGCACCGCAACTAATGGTGGCACCGACACAGCGTCACTGGAAGTTGCAAAAAATGGAAAGACAACAAGCCACCTTAAGCTGTTATACATTTTGATAGCAATTCTCATTGCACTCTTTCATTAATAGAGGGAAAAACCTGCACTCTTAGATTATTTTTTGATGCATGGCAACTGATGTCGGCATTAACCGTATATTCCTTGGGGGAAAAACTTGCACTCTTAGTTCTACGGGAACAGTATGAATTATTATGTTACTTGTTAGATATCAGCTTTGAGAAATGGGGTGACATAATTTGAATCCTTTGTGCTATTTTCAACTCTTACTAATGTGAAAAAACAGATTGGGTTTATGCTATTTTACTCGAACTCAAAGATGAATATTGAATACGAGTATGTGCTTAATATAAGTATATTCATTTAAATTTTTTTTTTTTAATGTTCGGAGGTTTGTGCTTTCATGCCCATGTCCAAATATGTTACAATCTTGTTCATTCTTTCAGTTGGTAGTTCCCGGTTTTGTCTCTTTCCATCTAGGCTTTAAGACTTAATAATTCTAAACACAATATGAATATGTTACATTTAATAAATATGAAAATAATGCAATAAAATAAGCTTAAATCCATTTTTTTTATTTTCTATTGATTCAACCGATTTTTTTAATTCTAAATTTTTAGTTCTACAACATATACTATACTGAATTAATCATCGGTTTCTGATTCAAGCAATTTGATTGCCCCATTTGCTCCCCTTTTTTCAATTGTGCTCCAAACTAAAATTAATTAAAAGGAAAATAAATAATTAAAAAGAATAATTAATAAATGTTTTAAAAACAATTCCTAAAATTAATAAATTATTATTTATAATAATATTTTTATGTTAAATCTAATATTTATTAATTCTTGAGATATTAAAAATATTAATATTTTATATTAAATATAATAATTAATAAAAAATTTAATAAACTCCTAGTATATGAAAAATTATAATTTATCTTTTAAAATATGATTTAAAGGCATTTGTTAGTTAAAAAAAATGGCGGAGCAAAGCACAAATATTGGAAGTTTAAAGACCCAGAATGGAATTATGAAAAGCATGTACGTCGTCGTTTCTTTATGACTACTTCTATAATTACCGTCTCAGCACATAAACCCTAATATAGCAAAGTCATCGCTTCCCTTGAAAAAGAATACCCTGGGAAATTAAGCCAAAGCCAGCCCTTTTGCAATTTAAATCTTTTGTTATTATCAGTGTTAAGCACCAAATGGCCCCTTGCTTCTTAAAGTTTTCAGTTGCAAGGAAAACACGAGAAAAAGGTATCACTTACAGGTGCAAAATTGACACTTTTGGTGCCACCATTCAGCTTTTGGTTTGAAATTAATCTCACTAAAACAATGTTTGGTGCCAGAAAATTGGTGTTTTTTTTCTTTTGGGTCAAATAATTGCAACGCAAAATGATGAAAGTTGTTTAAAATCTGAATCCCCCGTGTGGGAATCCCATTCTGGGTCTTCAAAGTTCTCTGATTGCTGTGCAAAAACTATGTATTGTTTTGTTCAATTTGTTGTTTACAAAGATGGGTCTGTTTTTTTTGTTCCATTTTTGTTATTTGGCGTAGAAAGCAAAATGATGAGATTTATTTAATGGCTGAATTTGATGTGGAATTTCTATATCGTTGTAATGGTCTTCAAAGTTCTCTGATTGCTTTCTTATTAAAGAATGTCACTGTGCCATGCTTATAGCGAAAGCTTGTAATTTTTTTTTTTTTTGTCTTCAAATCAGATAACTGGTTCTCTTAACCTAAGTATGTGGAGTGATGGTATCATTGATTTGCTACTATGGGTTTTGAGTTGTTATATAGGGAAGTTGAGGAGCAAAGTAGTTGGCACCAAAAATTCATAGTCTGATGTTATATAATATTTCAGGCTATACGAGCATGGTGCGATATAAATGTTTCTTCTTTTTGTTCACATTTAGCCTGACTTGCAATTTTCAAATGATTGGTTCAGCAAGAACTGGGAAGAACACATGCTTTACTTATTCTTAGGTTTTTCCCCTGTTTATATCATGGGGCAGGGCTTTGCTTCTTGAGTCTTTGACTTGCGGTCCTGAAAGTAACTTATATTTTGTTTGTCAATGCTACTTGTTTGTGTTAAAATTGAAAAAATATGCCCGAGTAATATATCGTTTTGCCTTTGAGATTTGAGAATTGTGTAAGTGTTAGATTTCCTTCTTTTTTGGTTAAATTAGCTTGATTTGTTCAACTGTGCTCCTTTTTGGCTTTAGAATGAAACTTTTGAAACATTGGGATAAGTGATTTATACTTAAATCACAAAGGTTCGATGGGTTAATTTACCCTTAGAAACTATTTTGCCGGCTGAAAGTTGAGATTGAAAATGAATGGCCACGATGTGAAAATTGGATGGCTGAAGGATTCAGTTAATTGTTTAGGCTATTGGATACTTGTGAACTTGTGTCTGCAGGGAAAGACTATATTTGACTTGATTTTACACCATTTGGAGAACAATACTGTTGAAAATGGCCTCTTTGGTGTGGCTTAAGAGTTATAACACCATGGAAATTGGTTTTGATTCTTCTGGAGGTTCCAAAGTAGAGAAGAACATACTTAGACAACTAACTAAAATGGAGAGACTTCTTCATATGCTTTGTAATTTTGCCCCTGACCTTTGAAGGATGCAATAAATATGTTATTGGCCTGGATTTCTATCTAGAAAGATGATTTAACTCTTGCTCTATTCAACTGGATTTTTTCCCATACTCTTCTTTGGATAAATGAATGATTTTTCTTCATATAAATCTCATTGCATTACTTAAAATATAATTCCAACTTAGATATTGATATCGTAGATGGTGGAAATCGAATTTTATCTTACTAAAGATTACATATTGCAGATATTGTTGTTGAAAATCGAATTCAATCTTACTAAATGCAGTGATGCTGAAAATCGAATTTAATGTTATAAGTGAATCATTTGGAAGCCCTAGGTGCCTATTTCGGTCTATAATTTCCACACCAAATATCTAACATTGTAATAACTTTCTGAAAAAGAAGGCATGTTTGTCAAGGGTTACATACCTATAGATCTCTAATAAGCTCTTTTTTCGTGTGACCGGGCACTTCTTAAATGTGTAACAAATTGTCTCACTAACCGGATTATCGGGAGAGGGTTCTCTAAATGGATGGCATGGCCGCAGTTGGGAACCACAACCATCTGATGGAGATTGCTCACCGCATCATCTCTATCTGTTCTACCACGATCAATTTCATGCCACATTTTTTTAGCCACCGTTCTGAATTTTTCATCTTTATCTCCAACAACAAGCATAAGAGGTACTTCGCAATGCTTCAAATCTTCCCATAATGACCTATAATTAATTGAAAACAAAAAAGCAAAAAAAAAAAAAAAATGAAAAGTTTACAAGACATGCATTTATAAGTAATTTGGATTCAAACAAGACATGCATTTATAAGTAACTTGGATTCAAAGACATTCTTTTCTCATATGATATAGAAAAACCGAATTGTAGTGAGATTGTTGATGCATATACGAGCACCATTTGCATCAAATCTCCTTGGTTTGGTGAGTAAAGCTTTGGTTCCATGTCTCATGCATATTTATGATCAGGGTTCGGCTTCATCTACGTAATCATGGAAGGAGCCAAAGTGGGTGCTTTCAAGAAAAGTGAAGGGGTGAGGAAGCTCAAGACCAAAATTAATGTCATAGTCTGAAAGTTTCATACAGAGTAGCCTTTTTAGCATCAAAGACAAACCATCCAATGTGAACAATGGCGTAAGATGCTTTACAAGTAATCAGCTAGTAATATATCATGTTTTCAGGGAAAGAGGGCGTGAGAACAATATTTCAAGATGCTAAGAAATTTGCTTCAAGTTCAAGCACTAAACAATTAAATTGCTTTATCGTGTCATAGTAGCCAAAACGTTGTCCTGATATATTCATCATGGCGTTCAAGACTGAAAGTCTGTCAGAATTCAGAACTGATGCATGGTCCTTTAATTCTGTGTCATGCGCTTTGCAGTTAGAACTTTAATAAAAGCTTTTGGTTTCACAGATAAGATATGGACTATTAACAAACTAAAACTCTAATGAAAGAATATTGAAAATAAAATAAAATAAAAGGGCTTACGGCTGTCTTCCCGGGCTTAAATCAGATAATACTCTTGCAATACCCCGTACGTCAGCATGCAGTGACCGTCTAGCAACAATTTGATTAAAATGGGGATGGCTTCTCAAGCTGTTTAATATACATCAGCATAGAGGTGAGCAGCAGTACAAACAAAGCACTTTCAATGTGATTTAGGCTAGCGTAAAAGCTTAAAGTGCAACGACAGAAAGACAAGACAGTACCTCTTCCACAAGCCTCCGGAATACCAGGTGTTTACAAAGAGCTGTAAACCATGTATAACAAGAGAACGAGCTCTAGAATCATCTGTAGCCCTACGAATTTTCCTTGCAACTGCATCTTCTGATCCGGGACTTCCAGATAATATAACCGCCCCTTCAATCTGAACAGGTTTGCTTTCATCAATAATGCAGATATAATAATTTACTTCAACGACAATATCTCACACTCCATGAATGTACCTTATCACTGAATTTCAGCGCCATGTACAGTGCAATCCTTGCTCCCATAGAATATCCAACAAGAGTAACTTTACCAGGAGTGATGTGTTCAAATAATTTAATCAGCAAATCTGCAATTATCTCAATTGACAATGTTGGTCGCTTTGCAGTTTCGTCATCACCACAATTCATCTTTGTTAACCCGTGGCCAGGCAGGTCAACCGAAATGCATCTTGCAGATCCTGAGATTGCATGCATGATAGGAACCCACTCTTCATTAGTTCCGAGGAAACCATGAAGAAATACAATTGTGCTACCCTGCATGAGCAAAGTTTTGGTGTGGTTAGCACTTGACAAGGGAGCAAAAAACATAAATGCTGCATCACTCAAAACAAGCAACAGCTACAGTATGTGTCGAGCTTTCTTTCACAAGTAATACCAAGTGCTTGGGCAATTGCTACAGCATGACTCAAGTTTTCTTTCACAGAAATGCAGTCAAACACAAATAAATGCACTAAGGTTTCATGATCATTAATTCTTGAGCTAAACATAATAACTAGAAAAGCGATGAACTGGTGCAATTTCAGATTTGCCTCTTGTTGTGGATAAGAAGATAATAGATAGTTTCTTTTTTTCCTATGGAGGAAAGAAAAAAAAAAGGAAAAAGCAAAATAGAGCACGTAGATGTCATGAAGTTTCTCACATTATTTCTTCGACCAATCTCTTGCACGCTGATGGAACAAGAGAAATCATTCGAATCCAGAGTCAGCTGGTAATTTAGGACCTCTTCGCCAGCAAATGTTCTATGAATAGAATTGTGGTTCATTTGAAATTTATGCAGGAGGTGGGTAGCATCAGCAACAGATGCTTCTATAAAGCCAGTACTTGGATTATGACCAATGCCAAGCAGATCAGTTGTTACATCTTCTTCAAGCCACCGATATGTCCCAAGACCATGAGCAACAGCAGGAGCTGGGTTATTATTCAACGATTTGCATATTTCAGCATTCTGCACCTCCAGAAAACAGGAAAACAGAATATATGTTGACAAAGCTAGGCCACTTTCAAATGCAGAACTAATTATGGCCATCTTTCCCTGTCTATGTGCCCATCGTGCGATCATTGCAGCCTTTTCAAATCCACCAATTACGGTTGGTTTAATGACCTGGAAGGACAAATTAAAAAAAAAAAAAAAGCATTCAAGGCAACGTTGCATGGATACGGGTATGAGGTACGGCAATTTTTAAAATCCAAGTTAGGGGTACGTTAATATTATAAAATATTATAATAAAAATATATATAAACTGAAATTTCATATAATAAAACATGGCAACACAAAATAAAGATAAGACACAAATTTCAAACATAACAGATACAAAGCTTATATTTGGGGCTGTCGGGAAGTGAGGAGGAAAAAAGTTGATGTTCTTTTTCAGACAAGATGGGTGTGGTTTAAAGTGCAGGATTTGAAGAAAGCAAGCCAATAATGAAAAAAGGAAGGTCGACAATGAAGGGATATATGGCCTAGGGCGTAAAAAGGCTAAGTTTTAGTGTTAAATTTGGCCAAGCTGTACCCATTCTTAGATAAAAATTTGGTGCATAGCCAGCCGTATCCAGTACGTACTCAAGCGTACCCAATGCGTACCAGTACCTGGTACGTACCTGATACAGGTACTCCAGATTTTTGGGAGTACCCATGCTTCAAAGCTTCAAGGTGAAAGAATTTCATAACATTGTTATGCTCTAAAAATATGCACCAAGAATGAGTAGTTTCCTACTATCAAAGACATAGGGTGCCTCCTCCATTTTTAACTTACGAGGGTGGACCCAGTTAAAAACCTTGTAAACATTGCTCCTATCAGAATTGTGCTGCTCTTGACAATGATGAAGGCAATTATGATTTATGATGATTGCAACAATAAGAACGATGGATACTTGACAGAATAATGCCCCTATAATGCTGGAAATGATATCATTATAGATGTTGGCTCTTCAACTTTTCATGGATTAACTTAATTATTGATTATTGCTGTAGCTATGTAAACAAACATGGAGGGGACACATGAGCTTTCTAGACTGTGCTCTAGCATATATTTTAATACAATCTTATAAGGAAAGTGCTTATCATTATGATTCTAACAATGTGATTACACAATTCTAGCTCAACATTCTTACAATTTGGCTAGGTAAATTTATGAATAAAGGTTGAGGTTTAGAAAAAGAGTGAATCCACTTGATCAATGAATGCGTACCTAATTAACAGTGCCTAACCACAACAAGAAGTATGCCACCAAGAGTAAATGATGCATGACCTGTTGATTTAATAAACGATAATTTAGTGACACTCACCAAGGCGACTACTCTGGGGTGACTGTACTTGACAAGCAAATTCAGAGGATTTTCTGGGCAATTATCAATGGTTTCATCCAGTGCCACAGGTAAGCCACTTTCTTCACAGTACCTTATAATATCAGCCTCATCTTGAACGGGCTCCTGAAATATATCAAAGACATAAATAAAATGCCAAAATAATTACCTAGATCAGTAAGACTGTAATCCACTTGGGACCAATGAGGGAGTAAAACAGTCCTGTTTACCAATTTTTCTACAGGTTATACCTCGATATATTGCAGGTTATAATCCTTCACCAAGGAGCCAAATTTGATAGCTTGCTCATATGTCCAGTTACGGTTGGCATCAACACGAAGTTCAATGTGGCAACCAACTTTCTTTCTTACTTCCTCTATGACAGCAGCATCTTCAACTGGATCTGCCCTACGTGCAACCTTTTGTAGAAGAATCATCAATGAGCAAATTACAGTTTTTAAAAAATACAGCACCTCAATAAAACTAACAAGCATATGCTGCAGTAGCCTCAGCAAAAAAACAGAAAAAGAAACCAGTTAGTATAAGTGAATTTCAATATCAAAAGAATAATCTCTTAGGTGTAACTCACCTTTATCTTAATTGCAGTAAATCCTTCTTCAACAAGATCATTGGCAATACAAGCAACCTCTTCTGGAGTTCCACTGCTATCAAGAAGAGCGCAAATCCGAACGCTCGACAAACTATCGGATTTTTCTTCTTTTTCTCTCTGAGGATGAAGTATATCCAATAAACTCGAACCTTGTCTCACTGCTATAGCATTGAGAATTGCCATCTCCAAACCACATCTGACACTTGGAAAGAGTGAACCTACCTGTGTAACAATAATTAAATAAGCCAAGCACTGAAGATCAGGATCCAATCAAAAAATGCTAAAGATACATGCACTTAGGAGAAACCATACTTCTAATATTTTTTTCCTACACTTTACTTTTTAACATTCTGTTTGCTAGATACACAGATTTTATTAACAGAATGTAGATAATCTGCCTACCGGAGTTCCTAAAGTTTTCCATATCCAGGAAGAAAATGAACTCTTGAGCATTGGTAGAAAATAATTAATTGTAGCTCCTTTCATCACATGAACAAGAAAACGAAGTTGTTCTTCTACATCCAGGAGGTTTTCTTGGCAAATTTCAAGAGGCGCAACCTGTTTAAACAGAGTAAAGCAAATATAAATATGACTGAACATTAACTTATACAAGAACAAGTGTGACAGAAGATTATGGAAAACAACAAGTCAAAAAGATAGAATAAGTATTTCAAGAAAGCGGGAAAACAAAAAGTGATAATAACAAACTTATAATCAAACAAATAAAGAATTTAGCAGAAACTAACCTCTCCATGCCCAATACTTCCATCTTCGAGAGTCAAAGACATAATAAAACCTTCTCTATAGAATCTAGTTTGGTTATGATCAAACACAGCTGACGTAGGTGGAGCAGAAAGTGGAATTCTGTAACCACAAAAATTTGAAAGATGTATACTAACTAATCCCCACAACTGGCGAAGTTAAGAAAATTTCAAATCTATTCTTCTTACAAAAGCATTACCGATAAAGTGAATAACTAATTGACAGGATTTTGCAGTGGCACCCTTGTGACATAGATTCTGGAAGAAAAAGTTTTGAAATGATACCCAAAGCATGTTCAGCTGCTTGGCAAGCAAATTTTCTTATATAACTGAGAAAAAGAGAAAAATATGTCAGCAGACTGACTAGGTATTGACATGTTGACTAGGAAATCACAATTGCTCAAGAATCTTTAGAAAATAACTACCTGTGGAAAGTGGAATTAGCATCAATGGAGCTCTCAACTTCAATGACACAATCTGTCTCTCCTTGCTGAGATGAGATTAAAGCATCATGGAGTTCCATTTTTGTTTTTACTTCCAAATGCTTCAGCCTGTGTATTTAGCATCAAATGAGAGGTTTCCAATACAAGTAACTAATTTGCTACATAGAAAGGTATAAAATCATAAAGAACTTATCTAATCCTCATCATATATAAACACATACAAATAAATGAAGAGTTATGAGGTATCGTCTCTGACGACACAAGTCCACAAAGACCTGGGTGACTCATATTCCTTAAAAATGAGGTCAAAGTTTTTTTTTTTTTTTTGATACATTGGACTAAGACAACCTAAATTAAGTTAGTTATGTACATTCTTTTCTGACCATTAGGCTCCATTAAGGAATATATCTTCAACCAACTACATCATAATAATGCTTTTTCTTGCAGCTTCAGTTCAAATCCCCTTTTGACCTTGACATGGCATGATTAAATTCATCCACAGTACCGACCTTCAGCTTGGCCGGATCAGCAGTATGGATCAGCTATCCATATTTCTTATGACCAACAAAATCATTTAGGAAATGACTCCTACCATCCCCATCATTTTCATCTTCTTTAACTCACATTTGATTATTGCTCTATCTCTTCCTGAATTCCATCTCATTTAAACCAAATATTGCCATTTCAGCTATTTCTTGTCTTTCTACTCTAAGTTTGTAAACAGCATTCAGCATTTACTTCCGTTGTTGACACTTTTGGTAAACCATAATCTTCTCACAACCCATTTAACTGAAAAGTAAACTAGTAGCAAATGGTTCAGAAAGTAGGAAAGATATGGTTACAGAAAAATTGCAAAAGATTTTGAACCTCAAAAGGAATGTAAAAGATTTGAATCCAAAAAATACATAACTCTGAAATACCATTGCCATCAACGGATTGTTTAAATAGATAAGATTTAATAGGCATTTCATATCATGAATTTATCACAAACTCAATACATTCCATCTTATAATTACATTCTCTACTTTTAAGACAAAAAGAATTAATTAAATTTGGTGGATCTATTCAAATTACCAGGCATAGTATTCATTTCATATCACAAATTCAAATATATGCTGAAACTATTATACAAACCACATTTAACTCAAGGGTGAAAGGCATCAAATGCAAGCATGATAATCACATGATCATTTTTCATATGTACCAACAAAAATTCGTAGGATTTACCCATGCGCCTCACATAGTTTGTGGACTGAAATATTATGGGAAGTATAGAAATACTGATTCAACACTCCTGGTTCAGTTCTATCTGCAACTGGGAGGAAGCTGAATATTGCACCACCACGATTATTTATCACAAGTATTGTCATTGGTTTTCGCAACACCCTTTAAATAAAGAAGTTGAAAGTTAAAATGCTTCCATGGTCCACGTTCCAGTATGAATTAAATATAGATCAGTTTTGTTACACAACTACTTAGAGAACGGAAACCATGCATATCACATTTGTATGCATTATTAAACTAATGAGAGATTATAAGAGTCAAGTGTAAACCAACAAGACTCTAGTGGCATTATCCATGGGCAGGTCTAGTGTAGCATGTCATATCTCAATCATTTGTATTTCTGAATTGTTGACTAAAGAAACTATTAAGGCAATTAAAGGAGAGAAATGTACATCATAAGTAAAAAAGGGGAGACTTCAAGAAATTTATTGCTTATATAAAATAAAGTTGACTTTTACCCATTATTTCTTTGTGCTTTCAGATGCTTTTGGATTTTAGAATTCCTTTTTCTTTTCCTTCTTTCTCATTTGTTTTGGTCCCTTCCCTTGTGTGCTTCCCATTAATGAGAAATGGAACAACTCATGTTTTAGATTTTTTTTTCCCTAGAGATTACTGCTGAAAAACTAGGAGAAAAACGAATCTTACCTCTGTTTCAGAATTGCCAAGCCATTTGTATCATGAAGGAAAGAAATATCTCCAACCACGCAAAGTACCTAAATATTTTTCTTTATAACTGTACTTAAAATGGAAAACTAAAATGGAATATAGAAACAAGAAGAGAAACTGAAAACACAATATAAGGCATATAAAAATTTAATTAATTAAAGGAAAATTTACAGTTGATTTCATTTTTTCTGGAACTAGAAAAGATAATGAAAAATTGCTCCCAATTGAATACATTGCCAAGGAGCCATAAACCCAAATTGCAGATTACCCCTTTTAGATTGCTAAAGATGCTCATTAGAATTTGTAAACTGGACTAGCCTACAAGGTAGTCCAAGGTACATGTTGATCAAAAGAAGGAAAAGAAGATCAGATAAATTTCAACAACTAAACTTCCAAATAGAGGGGTAAGCAAAAGGAACTCAATATACACTATCCTGTCTGTCTTATCCAACAATTAGACTGCTAGAACATGGATCAGCTTATGTCAATCAATGTTCACTTCAATTTCTCCCTTTTTTTTACAAAAAATATATATCAAATCATTATGGTAGCTAAAATTTTGTGGGATCAAGCAAATGGATCCATATTAGATATAATTTTCGATAGAATTTAAATAGTAACCAGGCCAGATAGAGATGTTGGCATCACAAGCATTCAACGATTAAAAAGCAATGAACATTCAAACTATAAGCAGAGCACATAGCTTATATTCACAAGCAAGTAACTAATCAAATATTTCCTCCCCCGATGAGATTCTTTTGTAATCAGATTGATGCAACCAAATGGCACAATGATTTAACAGAAACACTCCAATGATCAGTATAAAATAGTAAAAAAAAAAAAAAAAACCGTTCATCCGCTATTATGCATTAAATTTCCCATAAATCACGAAGCTCTATGTCGAAACAGGATCTGAAGAGAATTTTATAATTTAAAGGAAGAAGAAAAGAAGTAAGAACTAATCAAACATTTCCCTATTTTTCCATGAAGTTAGCTTCACTAATTATCGGCAAAAGAAAAAGAAAACTAATATAAGCATCTGCTTAAGGAAGTTCAAAGGTTTTACCAAGTTTTCTATCCTTATGAAAGATGCCATGCTTGCATCCCAAGTACAACAAAAAACAGGAAAAGAGCACAAAAGAAGAGTCCCATAAAAAAATAAATAACATTCTACCAGAAGTAATATGTATAACTGGTTCAGAATGTCAAGAGGATTAAAGTGGATACATACTCGCTTATTGCATCCTACAGCAAAACCAATAGCTGTGCTGAGCAAACCATCAATTCCACTAGCACCCCTATTTCCAGCCACCAATATCCACTTACATGGTAATTCTGTTTTTATCATCATATCTGTGACACTGTCATTATCACTTGTCCAACTGCTTCCATACATGTCTGCATCACGAATTACCATGCTGTTCCCGATAAAAAGAGCAGACTCAGATGAAAGGACCTCCGAGATTACATGTGCAATATAAGGTTCTGACAAAGAGCGTTCAGCAGAAACTTGAAATGATATCTCCTGTCCAACCTACAATATATGGCAAGAAAACTTCTGAGGCACAGAGTAACACAAGGACGAGAGACCATAATATCATCGATTTACATAGCGACAAATTATCAGTTATTGTGGTAGGAAGCAATAAAGAAAGTATATATCCCTTTATGCATGCTCATTTATCCCACCATTGGATGCAATCATATAACATCCATGCTAAATAAGGGAAAACATAAAAAATGTACAATCACAAGATAGTTTAGAGACACCATAGAGTTTCCCCTTTAAAAAAAATATATCAATCTAAGCCTAGAATAAAGATGAAAATCGGTCTAAATGCCCTGAATACAGAAAAATATATAATTAACTCATGCTGACAGTTATAGAATGGCAAAAAACATGGCAACAAGTAGCCATGACAATACAGAAACATCATATGCAAAGACTATTCTAGTTACATTTCTAATTTTGTTTGGTATCAAATTGTTGCCACTGCCAGCAAGACCAACCAAACAGAGGGTGAAACCATATTTAATGTATTGAGCCATTTATCCTAGTAATTGACAAGAACAAGAAAAACATAAGACGCAAGGAAGCAGAGACCATGGATGAAGCATTAAAATGCTCAACACACAGCTAAATGAAAAATGGAGAGAATTACAGCTTTAGATCAATACCATCATATTCAATGCTTGTAGATAATTATTCCGTTTGCTGCTTCCATGCATAAATTGGGATTTGAGTAAAACATTTGCAAATTCAATGGCAGAGCTTTGGATTCTATGTGTTACAAAATGTAAAGGATCATGACGGCACGGGTGATCGTCAACCAAGATATATGAGAATGGGAAACATTTCTCCAGCATCTGAGAGATTCGCTTGCTTGTTATCCGACTCCCAATCTGCTCAGAATTAAGAATCAATAAGAAGAAAGACAAAGATCATGAATGACTTGGTATCAAAGATAAAATACCCACTTAGATACAAGATGGTAGCATTTATTTCATGAAATGTTATCTACAGTAAATGAAAACATTGTGGGTTAAAAACAATAATAATCCCTAGCCATACAACAGGGTAGTAAACCCTGTGAAAGGGAAAAGAAGTGAAGTCACACCTGAACAATTGCATCAAACTGGACCAAATCCCTAACTGAATCCGAAAGCAAGGCATGGTCAAGATAGTCAACAAAAACAATATTCTCTTCAACTTCAGGAAAGGAAGACAAGAGCTTTCTCAACCTTATGCCAGACAATATGTCAGCCACAACAGGCCATCGAAGGTTTTTTGCTACAAGCAGAACTGCCCATATCTCATCCTCTGTAGAGATGGCACCAACAAGTAGGAGCCCTTTGTTAACCCTTTGAATTTTTTCTAGAACCTCTGCCATTTGGCCACGAGTACCATTATTATATAAATAAGAATGCTGCACTAGAATATACTTAGTAAATGGTTCAGCATTAGACATCCAAGTATCTAATCCTTCCAGACACCTTGATTTCCAATTTTGTGGACTATCATCTAGTGGCTCCCTAAAAGGACAGTTAATATGAACAGGACCTATCGGTGAAGAAGTTGCCCAGTGAACAGCAGAGTCAAGTGTGGTAAGCACCATCCGTGCAGGGATTTGATCAGTGGGGGTAGGAAGACTGAAGAAAAACCTTATGAAAGAACCAAAATGATTTACCTAGCACACAAATTAACAGGAAGATTTTATTAGCAAATAAGCAGATGGATATATATATATAATGTAAGATATTAAGAGAATGATCAGTTCTGATGCAAGCAAATACAAAATAAATTTTAATGAATAATAAAATGGATGTATTCGTATACGTATACGTATATGTATACGTATATGTATATGCACGAGTGTGTGCATAAATGTAAGATATTGAGACAATAAACAGTTGTGATACAACAAAATAAATTTTAAAATAAATTATTTCAATTTCCTTTTCACCTGATTGATTGATTGGTTTGCTCCACAATCCTGAAGCTCTGGAGGACGATCTGCTGAGAGTACAAGTAGTGGTACAAAGTCCTGACTGGCTTCAACAACCTGTAGTGCATTTTATCAATAATCAAAACAATTTAATTAGGTGACATGCAATATAAGTATGCCAAATATTTTCATAAAGTGGCAAGGTTAGTAGAATGAGAAATACAACCATCATTAAAGAACAATACAGTAAGTAAATGACGACAGAGGGTGCAAATAAAGATTTTTCACTACCACAACTATGATTATGCAAGATAGAATGTTGTAACAAGATATGTAGTGAATGCCCTACCGGCATATTGATTAACTAAAAGATTGGAAAGTATTCACTATATGACATTCCTTGACTGGCAACAAATAAGACCTGTTTTTTTCATAGATGTGCATTGAGACTTACAGCTGGAAAAAGGTTTGAAACTGCAGTCCCTGATGTAGTTATGACGACTGCTGCTTTCTTTGATCCTCTTGCATACCCAACAGCATGAAATGCAAGTGATCTCTCATCAAAGCATGAAATACAGTTTATTAAGGGATGGGCAGAAGCAGCAAGAGCAAGGGGGGATGACCTGGATCCTGGAGCTATACAAAAGTACTGCAATGAAGAATTATCAGGCAAATGCAGCAGAGTCTAGACATATCAGATGATGGATAAAACTTACCGTCAAACCAAGGCGAAAACATTCTTCAACTATAAGTGATGCCCAAACAGCATTTATATTTGCACAATCTTGAATGGAATAGGTCATTTCACTGGCATGATCCAACTGACAATCAAAAAGAGACATACAACTTCAACAACCATCATCCAATTTGTTTATTGCAACATTCTATAAAGGTCCTAATACCTGCATCATTCGCTGCATTGACTATGAAAAACAAGCATATTAGGTACATGGTAAAATTAAGGACAATATTGATACCTTTATTTGGGTCGACCAATCGTAAAAAATAGCCTTCAAGTTCTATTGCATGAATCGTCAAAACTAATCATTGCATGTATCTTAATTATTTTATTCCTGCTTCTTTGGATAAACAAAAATTACTTAAGCAAAAAAATATTGGTTATTTTTTCCATTCAATCTTCAGAGCATACAACACTAGCTAGAAAGTCATCATCAATTCTTTACTCAAATGAAGCAATTGATAACCTTGCAGTTATATTCAATGAAATAATTTTTATGTAACGATGTGCTTGCACAAAAAAACCAATTGAACTAATACAAAATTGCCTGTCCTTCTCCTTGCACTTGTATGTAGAATATTAGAATGATATTTTTCTTTCAACTATTCACAGATGCTGCCCAAACAGAGTATTTAAAAGCATGCTTTCCAAAGTAACCAGCACAAAGCATTATACCATGTTGCAGGAAACACCAATGGTTGGCGAAAACTTGAAACAGAACTGCTTGAAAGAAGGTGCCCCTCTCTGCAAGAAAATTTTAGTAAATAACAATTAATTTTAAATAAGGATGGTAAACAACATTTGGACTTCACTGTAGCGTATAAAAATACGACCCAAAAAAAAAAAAAAAAACTCAAGCAAATTAGAATATGAAAAATTATGAATAAATAATTACCAGGAAAAAGGAGATACCAGTTCCATGGTGTAAGCTCCAAAATCCTTTCCGCACAATGGGAGAGCATTCAGGCATACCTAGTAAAACATTGTGATCAATATAACACCTAAAAACAACATTGATATGACTCTCAATTATGCCACTTCCTGGAGGCAAACTCAAAAATGCATACAAAGAATTTTGCTTGAAGACAAAAATCACAATCATTTGTATTTATTCGTCAACATGAAGACCAGAGATGTGGGTAACTATGAAGACAAAATAATTACAATATACCAAATAAATGATATACAGCATCTTGGACCACTTCAAGAAACACAGAGAGAGGCTTCCAACAGATTAAAACAGAAAAGAACTAGGATGAAGTGAAAATTTCTAGTTAAATCAACGATATGGCACTTAATTTCTCAATTCCCCCACCCCCAAAAAAAAAAAAAAGGAGAGAGAGAGAGAGATGTTGGAAACACAAACTTAACACTTAAACATAAATCCTCAAAATTTGAGAACCTACAGATTACCATATGAAAGTCTACTTTGCTGGAAGCAAAATTGGTTAGCATCCTCGAAGAAGCAAAGATCAAAAGTTCATATAGCAGAAAATAGAAGTCATTGAATCCAAACAAGACAGAACTAGAGAAAATAAAAGGAAAGCAGAGTGCGGAATGCAGAATGCATACCATTTGCTTAGTTTTATCCTCGACCATATTAAGTTTCCTAATGGCAGCTCTTAAGTGTTCAGAGTGGCATCTCTCTGTAGTGGGCCAAAAATGAGAACTTGCCTGAAAAATTTTAGCAACAAATATAAAAACTTTTAAAAATGAGGACTGAGAGTGAAAAAACAGAAGCACTTCAGGAAAAATACTCCAACCAGATGAATAGCAAATAAATCAAGGTTTCAACAACTACCATAGAGTAGGGGCATAAGAACATTTTAATCAAGAAAACCTATTGTACATGAAAAACCAAAAACTCAAACATGCCTATACAGCTAAACCCTAAACCCTAAACCCCAAACACTCAAATTTTATATTTCATTCATTTAACCAAATTTTTTACAGTGCAAATTTTAGCTAAATTGTAGTTAATTCTGAAAACTATAAATAAGATTTTAATAATTTGCTAGCAAATAATATTCGAAATGTTTCATGTAACAAAAAAGTTTGTTGGACATTGCACTACACCATATCATGAAAATTAAGATTTAAGAGTCAACATAAAAATCAAGGCTTCTTGGTTTAATTAGTCCTATGAACTTGTTATCAAAATATTATGTCATTTGGAATTAGAAATCATCATCCTAATTTAATTTACCACTATTATAAGAACCAAAGTAAGACGCCACATAATAAGGGATGGGAATTTATGCGAACCTGGCAAAGAGCTGATTCATAAGCATGAATGGCCTGCTCAAATGTACACAAGCATGAATCACTCCATGCCAATGTGGCTGCTAAAATAGAGATATCCTCGTGCTCATCTAACTCAATCTGATAAACAATCAAAAATCATAAATACATGCAGCGCTTTTAACAGGATTTTGAAAGAGATCAAATAATATCAAACTTAGATTATCAACTACAAAAAAGAAAGGTATTAACTGCATAACAGACATGCTAAATGCAAACAAGCTTACCAGAGGAACGAAAAAGTAAAAAGAACCAGCCTTGTGATTCACAGAAGACAATTCTGAGTTGAAATTAATATCCATAAAACCATAAGTTGACATAAAGATTGAATCATTTGAGAGAAATCTGCAAACAAGCTATAGTATATTCTTTAGGAACGAGTTATTTCAAAAAGCAAATAAATAACAAAGTCCTTCCGCTAATATAGCACAACCTGAAGAAATAATGACTACAAAGAATACATAATGGGAAAAAACTAAGCTTCAAATTCAAGTTACTGGAAAACCATAATTCAAGACATTAAACGTAAGGGTTCAATTTTCTCTGTTTAGTGTTCATACTCCAAGGAGATACTTCGGTGGTGGTACTGTGTGTGAGAAGGTACAATCAAATTGCTTTCATGGCAAACATGCAATTTGGAGTGGAAACAGACACCAATTTTCCAGGTCAAACAGGACAGGGGCACTAAATCCCTAGGACTATGTAATGTCCATGTTTCACTAGCACAGAACTATCCCACCAATTCAGATATTGCATTAAAATTCAAATGAAAGTTAGTACTGTAGTACACAAATTAAGTTGTTCCTAAGCATAGCTGTAGTTGCACCAAAAAAAAAATACGGACAACTAAAGTTGTACAAAAACCACTTAAGAATATCTATGATGATCAAGACATTAACAAATGCATAGAGGGCCGGAATATGCTCGATTGTTGCTAAAACAGAGCAAGTGAAGAAATACTGAACCAAAAATTTTAAAAGTTAAATCACCATATGCCATGAAAGCTGTAATTGAAAGTTGTTTGCACCTGTAAACCTCATGAACCAACGGAAAGGATAAAACATTTAACAAACATTGGTAGATTAAAGCATGACCATTTTCTGGCTACTTCATCACACAACGCTTCTCCTTGCATGAATTTTTCAACATAAATCAGATGCATGAATACAATGTTCTTGTTGTTTTTATATTCTTCATAAAACAATAAGCAAAAACTAGGCAGAATACGAATTACTAGCAGACCTAGCAGAGGATCAGAAGGCACATTGACAGAATCATTTGATTCACATGGATATCAAGAATATTGACTCAAAAGTTTTTAGGAGAGCAGGTTCCTACCAAAGAAAAATTAAAAAGAGAAAAAGAGGAAACACATGTACAAAAAGAATAGCATTAACCTCTTGATCGAACTTAGTTCTCCTGGGACATAAGAAGAGTTTGTAAAGGAAACAGCGGCTCCAATTCCAAAAACTCCCCGAGTTGTATTCAAGTATAATGATTTACATGTTGGGCTGATCATCTCCTTAGAAAGAAAAAACAAAGGAAAAACACCCGAAGACCCTGGCTGAGAGCAAAACCAATGTAAAGCTTTTGCACTGGGGGCCACAGCAACCTGCAAAGATAACAGTTACATTGCATTGATTCTTACGAATAAATCAAAGAAAAAAAATGAAAAGTCTATTTTTCAAAATCTAATTTCTTCAAATCCTGACAAGTAAAACACTTCAATTATGTAAGTACTAATTTACTTGCATATATACTCATATCAAATAAACCTACATACCATAAATTTATCTAGAGTATATAGCATGAATGGAGTTTCTTTCTCATTGCAAACCAACTTGAGATGCAAATTTGAATTTTAAAAATAGAACTTCAAATGAACAGGATCCCATTGTACTTATATAACCATCATGAATTCGAATTCTATTAAAAAAATAATGTCCATACGTTCAAAATTAGAAAAAACAGCAATTATGTCCACAGAATTCTATGCAAGTAAAATTCTTGTGTGTGTGCTATACCTGAAATCTCAAAACGCCACTAGAAGAACAAGGAGGATTAAGCTTCAACTCCTCCACGGCCTCTTTAATACTCTGGAGACCATGCTCAAGCGTCAAAGCTGGTGGCAAAGTGCGTGTAATGCAGGTCTCCACTACCAAATCACCATCTTCCAATCCGGTAGCATCCAGTACGGGACCATCAAATCTCACCCCATTGGCTATCTAATAAAATCCCAACAACAAGAAACCATCATAACCCATTTACAAACAAATGACAAGTTAGAAAACAAAGGGAAGTAAAGGAAACACCTTGAGATTGCAGGAAAGGAAATCTTGTTCTCCGAAAAGTGGGAGTCTTGGAAATGGGATTGATTTTTTGGCGTAAAAAACGTGGTTTTTAATGCGGGATTTTGGTGTTAATGCTAAAAATGGTATAGAAAGATTGTCTCTTAGTAATAACATTGAAGACCTTAGGAGGTTTTTTTTTTTTTTTTTTCTTTTTTGGGAAGCTAACGAAGAAGGAAAAACTGTTTTTGGGTGAAGAAGCAAAACTTCGAAGATGAAATGAAACGGATTAGATAAGAGAAGCTAGTTGCAATGCCTTGGCATGGCCGGGCCGTATTCGGGCTGACACGCATTAATGGCGGTTTAGATCAGAATACAATATAAGCATATAAGGTTAAACTATAATCAAATACCATTTATTATATTTATATTTATATTTATATTTATATTTAATACATTATTTAAATATAATATATTTAAATAAAATTTTAAATTTTTTAATCAAAGTTTGATCCTTTTAGAAAATGAATCTCTAATTTATGTCTAAACTCTTTTAACATTGCAAATTAAATATTTGGCCTTCACTTTGTTTTTCTTTTTTTTTTTTTTTCACCAAATAAATCTTGGGGACCTGTCTAAGGTTGTTAAATAAGATTCGAAATTGAAGGAAATTCCATGTCAGCAAAAGACCAGTGTCTGACGTGTGATCAAAGTCTGTGGTGGGCCACACTTAACATACTACCTAACACAAGTTTTTCTTTGTCCCCAATACCAATTGTCATAAATACCCAAACTTTTTCATAAAAATTACCACATGAACTATTCATATTTGTATACCTTCTTAGATGATAGTTAAAGGCATTTTAGGCAAGTAAAAAAATTACATCAGCAGTGTTGAAGTTTTCAAACAGTGTCAAAGCCCAAAAATTTTAAGATGAGATATGTTTCTCAATTCGTTGCGAATTATAATTTTACTGAAACACTTGTTTAAAATTATATATTTATATATAAGCATTTTTCCTTCACTTTTTAAGTGAAGAACACTTGTTTGTCACCATGGTGTCATCGTCAAAATTCCGTGCACTCTCATTTCCTGTTGTTGTTGTCGTCCTTTTATCCACCCCAGTGGCATTTGCGCAATGCGAAGCAGAATCGACGCATGGATGCCATGACAAAGCGGAATCCACGAAGCTGAAAGTCATTGCGATATTTTCGATTCTAGCCGCTAGCTTCGTCGGCGTTTGCTCGCCGTTGTTCTCTCGTCTCGTTCCAGCGCTTGGACCCGACAAGGATTTATTCGTGGTGGTGAAGGCCTTCGCTTCGGGTGTTATCCTAGCGACAGGGTACATGCACGTCTTGCCGGACTCTTTCGACGACTTGATGTCCGATTGTTTGCCCGAAAATCCGTGGAGGAAGTTCCCTTTCACGACTTTCGTGGCAATGCTATCGGCTTTAGTGACACTTATGGTGGATTCCTTTGCCATGAGTATGTACAAGAAACGTTCCGCTAAACCTCTTGTTGCGGATAATAATGGTGAAATGTTGGAAAACGGGAATACCCAAATCGAGAATCTTGGAAATGCTCATGGCCATTGCCATGGCCATGCACTTAACAATGGCCAAGGCGATAAAGAATCACAATTGTTAAGGCATCGTGTTATTGCTCAGGTATATGTCTTTGAGTTTTTACCGGTAAAAATGGCTTGAGTATCCAAATTTTTTCACCTAAAATGAAAAAGACACTAATCAGTTTCATGGCCCTGCAACAATTTAATGACACTTTAATTTCATTGAAATTATGGGTTCACTTGATTTTTGTAGAATCTTGTTGTTATAATGTTGATTAAATTCTAGAATTTGGAAGCAAATCAAAATGCTTTGCAATGTAAGTGGATGGATCCTTATCAATACATCAATGGAGTTGTCGCTTTATTGTTTGACATAATCATGCAAGCGGTTAATCACAGGCTATTTTTTGCAAATGCAGGTGCTAGAGTTGGGAATTATAGTTCACTCGGTGGTTATTGGTCTTGCAATTGGAGCCTCTGAGAATCCATGCACCATAAGACCATTAGTTGCTGCCATTTGCTTCCATCAACTGTTTGAAGGAATGGGACTTGGAGGATGCATACTTCAGGTGACTGATCTATCTCTTTCCCAAACCCCAATTTCTAAGTTCAACGCCCAAAACATTCGAATTAATGAGTAATAATACGTGATTCCCTTTCTCTTCAAACGCACTTTTAATCATCCCTTGTTCTAGTGAACAATATTTTAGTACTAATGGACAATGTTTTTTTTTATTTTTCAGGCTGAGTATAAGCTCAAGACAAAAGCAGTAATGGCATTCTTCTTCGCAACCACAACACCATTTGGAATCATTGTAGGAATTGGTTTAACAAATGTATATAGTGAGACCAGCCCAACTGCACTCATCGTGGTGGGATTACTAAATGCTTGCTCAGCAGGTTTGCTGAATTATATGGCTATGGTAGACCTCTTAGCTGCTGAATTTATGGGGCCTAAGCTTCAAGCAAATATGAAGCTCCAAGTTTGGGCATATATTGCAGTGCTACTGGGTGCTGGAGTTATGGCTTTGATGGCAAAATGGGCTTAGTGACTTAAATTCTTAACGTACCGAATCTCTGTCTTGTTCTTTTTGAGGTTGTCTTCAAAGACGATCAGCTTTGTCAACCCCCATGGTTTTGCCAGATTGGAAATTCTTCATATAGGAGCATTGCGTTGGAAAGTTATTTCTTATGTTCTAAATTAGCACTGTTCAAATTTGTGTTGATGTTAAAATCAAATGGAGTTTCAAACAGTAAATTTCCATTTTATAAGGTTTCAGCTAGTATTCCTCTTCGGTGCGGTGAGCTTCTTTTTGCTGTTCCATATTTAAAGGGTTAAACTAATTATATAATCGATCGGGTCGTGAGTCAGATTTTTTTTTTTATATTCTTTGCTTAAATTTAGGTTAGGTCGGATTCAAGCAAGTTTTAATTTTATTATTTAAAATATATTTTATATTAATATTTGTATATTATATAATTAAATTTAAATAAAAATTATATTTTATTAATAAATAGTAATTCAAGTTAAATCAAATCAATTCAAATTAAAAAATGATTATCAAATATGGATCGGATGGATAACCTAAATCCTAGATAAGTTTAGACTAATCTATCTATGAAAATTTTTATCAAAAACCAAATATAGAGAAAATGTATTGAGTAAAATATTTAAAATTCGATTAACCGATATTTATAGATATTAACTAATAATTATTTAATTATAATTTAAAAAAATATATATTTATTTAATATATTATTTTTATTGAATTAAAAAATAATGCTTGCTTAATAGGTATATATATTTTATAAATATCATTTTAACATTTTTTATTTAATTTTTAAAGACAAAATATTTAGAAATTGTTATTGTACAGAAACTAAAAATCATACGTCTGAAAAAAGGTGCACTCTGACATGTGCTCTGCTGATATTAGAAAAGTCAAAAGTCAGGAATGTCCGAGGTGCGGTCACACTTGTCACACGCCAAGCACAAGTTCTCTCTATTCCAGACCAAACTACCAAAAAAAACCCCAAATTTCTCATCAAATTTACTACAACAATAAAAAATTTCAACACAAATTCTGCGAGATGAGATAAGGAAATTTTAGACATTTCATCACATAAAATCACCGTTATCTTTGGCCAAATATATATATAATATAGAAATATATATTTCTGTATACAGAGGGAGAAATATATATATATATGTATATATAAATATTTCCTCTAAACCAGCTCAGACGTTATTTTAAATCTTGGCAGCCATGGGTTCAGTTCCAAAACTCCGTGCAAACTCCATAATTGTTGTTCTTTTCATCATCATCATCATCTTTTTATCTTGTACTCCACTTGCAGTGGCCCAATGTGAAGCAGAGTCCAAGAATGGATGCCACAACAAGGCAGAATACATGAAGCTAAAAATCATTGCCTTCGTTACAATTTTACTCGCCAGCATAATCGGTGTTTGTTTGCCGTTGTTATCTCGTCAAATGCCATCACTCAGATCCAACAGCGACTTGTTCACCGTCATTAAGGCATTTGCTTCCGATGTTATCCTGGCGACCGGGTACATGCACGTCTTACCGGATTTTTTCAACGACTTGATGTCCGATTGTTTACCTGAAAACCCGTGGAGGAAGTTCCCTTTCACGGTTTTCGTAGCAATGCTGTCGGCCGTGCTTACCCTTAGGTGGATTCATTTGCCATGACTTTATACGAGAAACATTGTGCTAAAGCTTTAATTGTAGATACTTGCAATGGTGCTAGACTGGAAAATGGGGATTTACCAATCGAGAATTTTGAACGTGGACATGATCACCATGCACTTGGGATCAATAATGACGTATCACCGCAATTGTTAAGGCATTGAGTTATTGCTCAGGTATATACATGTTTAATGTTTGAATCCTGTAACTGTTTTTAACAATGTTCTTCTTTTTGACAATCAAGTTTGGTAAAATTTTCAAGTTTCATATACAAATTTTATCACCAACTTCATTGCCAGGTAATAGTTCCTATGTTGCTCCGGCTCTTATTTTTCTTCGAGTATGTATGTCCCACACATATTCGGAGATGGGTCGGACATGGTTTGGGGATAAGATAATCCGAGTAACTTAGATAGCTTTTAGTCTATTACATTACTATATCTTACAGGATTCGGTTTATGTATGAAGGTTCTTTGTCTTAAAAATTATAACCATTTCCTAACTGTAGGTATTAGAGTTGGGAATTATAGTTCATTCACTGGTGATTGGCCTTGGAATGGGAGCCTCTGAAAACCCATGCACCATTCGATCACTCATTGCTGCTCTTTGCTTCCATCAAATGTTTGAAGGCATGGGACTCGGGGGATGCATACTTAAGGTGATCCAACTCGTCAATATTCTCTTTCAAACACCAATTTCTATCATGTTCTAGTCTAATATTGTAGACGAACAATGTGTTTAATCTTCCAGGCTGAATATAAGTTCAGAATGAAAGCAATCATGACAATCTTCTTTTCAGCCACAACTCCACTTGGAATTGTTCTAGGAATTGGATTGTCGAAGGTTTACAGTGAAACGAGCCCTACTGCCCTCATTGTGGTTGGATTACTTAATGCTAGCTTGGCAGGGTTGCTGAATTACATGGCTTTGGTAGATCCCCTGGCAGCTGATTTTCTGGGGCCTAAGCTTGAAACAAATATGAAGCTCCAGGGTTGGTCATATGTTGCAGTTTTATTAGGTGCCGGATTTATGTCTCTGATGGCAAAATGGGCTTAGTGATTTCAACATGTACTCTAAAGTTTATCTTATGTGGGTTTTTTAGTGAATCGAAAGGATAATTTTATTTGGACATTTTCTTGAAGCGCTCTTCTTATGTTCTGAATTTTAAATTAGCACTCTAAATTTTGTTTCTTTTGAGAGAACTGAGATTTCCTGGAATGGAAATCTTCTGCCCTTTTTCTGTGCCCCTTTCTATGCCCATCAATCACATTTTCCCACATGATGTATGAAGCAAACAAAAGTGACACATAACAAAATGTGATTGATGGAAACAAAAAAAGGTCAGGGCAAAGGGGAGAAGATATCTATTTGACTTGCCGGCCCCTTGTTAAAGAGAAACTGTGATTGTCAATTTATATAAAAACACATGTTCTTTCGACTAAGTAAATTTGGTTACATCACAATTATTCAATCATTACCAAAGCCTTAACTCAAAGATTATTGATCAAAACAGCAATTTCATTTCGTCTAGGATCAATGATAACATTTGCCTGGATTCTGAGACTAGGATCAATGATAACATTTGCCTGGATTCTGAGAATTTCAGAAGGGGTTACAGTTTCTCAAGGTTCCTAACTCTCTTGTGGACCAAGAAAGCATTGTCAGCTACCAAGCATATATAAAACATGAGGGTAAGAGCTGAAAATGTCCTACAATGGCTATAAGCGTGAGAAACTAAGGGAAAACTGCAAGCGCGCACACTCCTAATGGCGATCGGTTCTGCTGCGAAAATGATAGCAAATAAAACCAAAGAATGATTTTACTTTTGTCAGCTCCTGTCGAAGCTACCAGTGGAATTACGTAAAAATGCTCGTTACATGGAGCTTTACATATTGTTACCCCTGCCGCTTTTGATGGTGACAAATTGCACGTTTCATCAGCAAGTATATCTATATATGTCAGAAAAGTTTCCAAACTTCAATATTGTGTCAATTTCGTTATGGTTAAGACTGTTTAATGTTACATCAGATGTAGATGTCTTTAAGCCAATGCATATATCCAGAAAGTTTCTTTGTTGCAAGAATGAGCAACCTGGCGAGCTATTAGGACAGAACTATGCTTTAAATAAATATAGGAATGTATAAAACTGTTCCTCAAGGCGAGAGGTTGCTAACGATAGATTGAAAATTTTCCATTTCCACAATTTACCAATCTCTGGTTGCTGATCTGCCTTGTTGTCCTGTGTTGTTTAACACACTGCTAAGCCAAATAAATGGCTTGAAATCTTTAGGTATAGCCCTTTCATCAACATGGCAATTCAGTAAACATCAATTGACAAGTAGGTTAGTTACAATTGCATAAAAACTTAGTAGGATCATATCCATGAGACTTTGAGGGGTTGATTTGGGTCTAAAGCTAGCCTTAAATATCGACAATGCTTCTTCTGTTTCAGTTTTGTCCAGAAGTTCAGATGATCAATTCAATAATCCAATCTTTCGATAAGATGAAGATTAAGCAAGTGACTAACTTTAATAGTGACCACACATCAAAAGAACTATAAAGAAAAAGAAGAGTAGCAGAATAATCTACAAAATCTTGTGATTATACTGTATATGTTTTCAATGTGTGAAAAGGCGATATATAAGGCAAACAATTTTGTCCTATTCAAAAAAAAAATGAGGAGGCCAATTTACCTAAAATTGTCCCCTTGTGCAGTCAAAAATGCACTCATTGCTGCTCAAGACCTTTCGCATATGGCTACTCAAGAGTCAAGAACCTGTGAATGAGCACTTCTTTGCCCCCAGACCTTTCATATAGAGGATCAGGAATTAGCTATAATGCAGAAATGTGTTTCCCGGATCTTTCTCGAGCCTATCGTCAACATTAAGTGTTCCGCAATATAAAATTCTAAAAATCTCCAAGTACTAGAAATATGGTGCAGAAAACAAAAAATAGTAATCTGCAGATAAATGCACCAGGGATTTCCGTGCTAAGGACAAGATGCTTTAAATGAGGCAAACAACTAAGTAGCAGTATTGCTTAAAGACAGTGAGATTTTAACTATAATGAGACTAAATATACAACGAAACAAAATCTTTGTACAGGTTCCCATTATGTCATATGTTAATTCCGTACAATACATAAGCATTGGAGGACAAACTAACCAGCAGGCATAACATCTAGAAGAATCTTATAATATAATAGATCAAGCAAGGTCATTAATGGGAAATCATTGTTGGATATAACTTGGTTTACTTCTCACATACAACCATAGTTTAGCTGACCCTAGTTCAGTTCATAGTCGGTAAAATGTTTGAAAACTTGAGCATGCAATTTACTTTGTTAATAGAGACATTAAAGTTTTCAAATTGATATGCTTACTCCACTTTTTTGGTTAGGCTCAAAAGTGATGATGATGATGATGGTAAGTAAAGCATCGCCATATCTCCACCATGTTGCTTATGTATTTTGTCATTAGGGTATTGGCTGGTTAATGGGTGGGGCTAATAAGGCTTGTGGCTCAGGGTACTTGGACAGTCCCCTTAATCAAATCCTAGAGGAATTCGAATAATATATATTTATATTACGGATGGTTGCGCATATATCAACCTCTTAATGCCGATTCGTTTTGAGGAATATGGTACAAAGATCACTCAGCAAGCAAGGGACCTATCAGTTATCAGAAAGAACGTAGGTCTTTCCATTGGATTAATGGCAAGATAAAATTCACGAGATGTGGACCTTCTTCATTGATTGATATTCTGATAGATAGAGATTGATCATTGTGGCACGTCGACTGGTTGCAAGTTTGACAACGCCGTGACTTTAGGATTTTACACCAATTCTTTCTTGAAACAAAATATCCAATGATTGATGAATGGGTCCTGTAGTAACCTTTGGAGCTATCAAAGTTTCAACACAAAGCACTATTAAAACCAAAAACCAGAAGGATAATGAAGATGTCGTACTGATTTATATATTATAAAGATCACTAGTTAAACTAAAATATTTCTTTAAAGCGCCTAAACAACTTTATAACATTCACATTGTTAGTGGATTAAGACCTTAATGAAGTGAAGGTCAGCCCCATCCACCGTTATTATTATAAACAAACAAACTGATGAAACTGGAACTTGTCTTTTAATAACTTGTAGGGAATTGGAATCATGAAATTTAGCAGAAAAGAAGAACGATGGTGATGAGCTTATCCTGTTCAAACCAATCATAGCGAAATGCGGTGACCTGACGAAAGAAATCAAAAGGGAAGAAAGGAAAAAAAGTAGGGGTTGTTTAAGTAGGGGGGGAGTGGAGACAGTGCACATTTTGATACAGTTAGATGGTATCAAAATTTTGGCAATTCCATGATGGTAAAGCCTAAAAAGGTTTGAAAACCAGATGCTGATATGGTAGCCCTGTGCGGTCACACAATTTCCAAGAGATTCCTATCATTACCAAAGTAAGCCAATTGTTGCTGGCAATAAAATTTTCTGAGAGAGTACTAAAAGTAATGCATACTCTATATTTTGATATGGGAGAGGGGGAGATTCGAACTCTGCTTTTTTAACAGGGATCATGCACCAACTAATTGAGCCAAATGCTCAGGTGCAATGCATACCCTATATTGCATAATCTGTATGCATGAATACTGGGATGATTGTCTGCCAATATGCAAGTACAAATGCAGACACTCCTGTTAAAATTCCCATGGCTTCATTTGCTTTTGGTGAAGGCTTTCCCAAGATAATAGTTATTTCATAAAATTCCTGGCATTGAAATGAGGTACTTATCTTCAATGTCAATAGGATCACGAGTCTAACAAACAAGCTACATTTCTTTGATTTTTCATTTTTCTTAAAATACTTGTGTCTGAGTCTGACACATACTCGGACAAAGGTACATAGATATGACTTTCCAAATATATGGAAAGACTTAGAAAAATTAAATATACCCTTGTCTCACACATACCCATATTCGATTGTAACTGAGTCCAACTAACATAGATAACAAGAGTTTACTAGGAGCATGCAATATATATTCTTCTTAACATGTAATATATTAAGCCTTAGTTTCATTATGAATTTGGATACGAACATGTTAATGGACATAAGGCACCTATCTGCACATATAGACACAAGTGAGCAATGGAGAGAGAGACTTTGATATATTGGGTTGAGTTGACGGGCTGTGCAATTGGATGCGAGAATGGTGCACCAGGCACCCAAGGTCACTAGTAAAAATGGGACCCACTTGGGCACCATTATGCGTTTTCAATTCAAATGTTGCCCTCTCAGATGTTGTTTGGCACCAAAGGGATTAGGTGTTAAATCCAGTTCCCTTCCGTACGTAGCACTGCTTTAACATTTATAGTGCCCCTTCCCCTCTTCAGCCTTATACTATTGCTTTGACTATATTTTGTTTTAAAGTATTCGTGTCTAATATCTATATTCGGCACATATTTAGACATAGATACTTAGATATAATTCTCCAAGAACCCTCCAAATACATAAAAAAACTTTAAAAAAAAAATAAATATACCTATTTCAGACTCACACCGATATCCGACACTCAAACCTGAGTCCAGTAAACATAGCTAGGTATAGCAACATATCAGGTTAGGCATGTATGAAGACAAAGGAAAAGCATTTGTGTAAGCCATTTACAATCCCCCTTTTATTCTTGTTTTACTTTTCTAACTATTTTTGTTGTTTTCTTTAATTGGTAGGACCCCAAAAAACTTAGCTCATCTTCCAATTTGCCAATGATCAATCAAATCAAAGCCATTTCCGTTTATTGAAGAAACAGGTCCAATTCTAGGCAGTACATAGGATTAATCCTGTATGGTGGACGCTTGATTCATGTTTGATTCTAAAAGGTGTTTGCATATTCATGATTTGGCTCAACGTAATTCCTCTCTTAATCCATCTCATTACCTAATCATAGTAAGCAACAATTTTCTGGAATTAGTGTTGATTCCTGTAGGCCTACGTTGCTCCCATTCTTTTTTTTTTTTTTTTTCAAATATCCGTGTTTGATGCGTATTTGGATTTGGGAATGTGGGTATGACCCTCCTAAGCCTATGTTATCCGATATACCAATATCAGATACATATTCGAATTCAATACACACCCAAATACGAGTAACATAGCTATAGACTACACGCATGTTGAGTGCTGTGGATTAAAGTCTGCTAATTGCTATGGACTGCAAGGCATGGTCAGTGTTGTGAAGGATTAGAATTCTAGGCCATATCGCATGACGCAGTTACCTTTACCACACTGATTTACGTTAGTGCAATTCCAGGTTTCCAAGTATGGCTTCACTTTGGGGAAGAACCAATTTTTCAATATGATTTCAAATTCTTCATTTTCGGTTAATCAGTTGCTATCATGGATGTTCCCTGGCAGAAAGAATGTGACTGAATACCTACATTACTCGAATTTAAGTTTAAGTGTCAAATACAAGTATATGTCCTATATGAATATGTTCAATTTGTTCTAAATTTTTCCATGTATTTGGATGGTTCTTGAAGGGTTATATCTTAGTACTAATCTCCGAACAAGTATTCTATGAAAAATAAAGAATCGAAGCAACATAGCTGAAAAACACCAACATTGATGAACACGGGGCAAAATTCATCCTACATCAGAGTACAGTCAAATTATCAGTGATATACATGTTAAGTTGCTCATATTCTGCACCTGAAATCATGGATGAACAGCCAAATTTGCCATTTCGCCTTCCACAAATAGCACAAACTATGGTACCCACAAGCTATCAAGTTGTAGGAATGACCTATTCTTTCCAGCTTTGAGCATTGTTTTTTTCTTACCCCCACAAAACTTACTATCAGTCAATCATGTCTGGTCGCAACCCCTTTTGGCAACTTTAATCTTTCAGGTGTTGCTCAATAAAGTTTGCCTGTGATTATTCTTTTTATATGATCTATGGAGTACAATCTTAATTTATATTTTTCATGCATGATAGGTTTTGATTCGCTTCCAAATTTCCCATTCATGAGATATAACAAATCTTGGCACTCTACTGGTCCTTCCCGATAATGAAATAAAGCAACCTCTCTGACTCCTCATCTACTGATCTAGCTAATAGGTTATTTTCACTTATGTTGCTATGATTTTTAGTTTTTGTAAAATATTTATAGATATAAGTATAGGGATATGACCTCTAAATACATGAAAAAGTAAAAAAAAAAAAAAAAGGGTATACTTATGTTGGATATATACCCCGTCAAATACTCACAAATCCGAGTAAACTAGATTTTCACAGTTGAGTACACATTGCACACTTGGACAATATCTCCTGCAGGATAATGGAATTCTTCAAAACCCTGAAACAATTTTATGTTTTTTGGAGTATTTGATGATTAAGTTAAAGAAACAAATTCTTTCCCCTAAATCTAGGACATTTTTTATACCAGCCATTCCCTCTCTGCCTTCTGCAATATCCTCAAAAGTCCACTAGGATTCATATTACCTTCTTAAAGGACAGTTCTGTAGTTTGAACCCCGTAATTTAACAGTACGAAATTTAGGAGGAGAAGAATAACGGAAGCAGCCTTCATAAATCACAATTTCATAAAAGGTGGGGCATAACTTCGCTGCACTTTTACATCAGCACAGCCTACTTATGTTACTCGAACTCAGATGAAGATATTAAATATGGGTATACACCTGACAAGGGTATATTCAATTTTTTTGAAGTTTTTCTATTTATTTAAAAAGTCATTGAAAGATTATTTCTTTATACGTATGTCTGAATATATGTTACATATGAATACTTCCAAAAAAAAAAATAAATAAAGAGCTGGACTAACATAACAGCCTAGCTACAAAGGGAATAAGGCATCAACAAATCTGTTAGACTAGGACATAGGACTATTAAAGCTACATTCTGTAGCTCCAAGCATAATATTTTGTCATCATTTCCATGATAGCAGTTCCCTTTTGCATTCATGCACAAACATGAAGTTTAATGATAAATTAACAGATATCAGAGTAGTGCAGAATATTTTCTATAGAATTCCCAGATATATAATTTGCCTAACCTTTGTACCGAAACATGTTCTCCTTGTTGCTCCCCAACTCCTATCTAGTTTAGCAGCCTAGAGTAGAATATACGATGTGGGTTTATCCAATTTTTTTAAAAATTTTTTCGTTTATTTGAAAGGTCTTTAGAAGATTATATCCTCATAAATATGTTCAATAAAATATTGGATTCAGATACTTCAAAATAAAAAATAAGAATTGGGATAAGTTCTTTTAGTGGGGAATCACCTAACATCAACAAATTAGATGTGGGTAGAATATTGTACTCAATTAACAAATAGGAGAAAACAATGCGTTTGCAAGTTGCTACCTCTCAGATTTGCCAAGAATTTTTTTTGATCTAATCTTCCCTTTTATTAACCTCGCCCTTATCATGCTTGAAAGTGGGCCTCAAGGGATATTAGAATACCTGCAATGCATTAATTAATCGTCAACAAACAACTGATCATGTACTGATAAAGATACTCCCATTACCTATTTCAGGCGTAAATAATATTACTTTAGAAAGGTACTTAAGTCATGAAGGAATAACAAAACTGATAACCTGTTAAAGAGGCACTGAACTATTGCCAAAGTAGATTGCAAGATAACTGTTCTATAGTGTTCTTCAGTCGATGTCTTCTGAATTTTTTAATCAATAACATGTGAGATTGATAGCAATTCATGGCAAGTATTGAACTATTTGGAGGGAAGATCATTTTTCCCGACAAAATTAAGCTCTATGTTATATTACTCGGATTTGGGTGAGTATTAGATATGGGTATGTTCATTTTTTTCCTATGTTTTTCATGTATTTGAAGAGTCTTTGAAGAATCATATCTGAAAATATATCAAACACAAATACTTCAAGAAAAATCATTAGTCGAAGCAATATAGGCTTTATGTACTGATAAGGACTATTTCTTTAAACCAGTGCTTTGGGCATATGTATGCAAATGACAGATAAGAGGAAAAAATGGAAGATTGAATAAATCAAGCACAAGGATCATGAGCTTTACAAGAATCTTAATTTAAGATTGCCCAGTTCAGTTCAATGAAAGACACTGAGATTGCAGGGATTTAGGTACCTGATCTTAAACTATCAATATAATAGCACTCCTATGAGAGCTTCCAATCTTAAATTGAAGTGCTTAATGAGTCATCTCATTATAGTAAAATTATTCATACAAAATATGCTTTGATTTAATGGTTTTACCTTTTAAAACCGGACTTCATTGCATCATCAAGCACAAGGCCTTATTCTCTGCTAGAGTTTTATGAAAAATCCTCCTGAGATTGACTCCAGAACCATTTTTCAATTGCCTTCTTTAAATCATTCCTTGCTTAAATTATTATATCAGTTTATCTGAAATTTCTATGGCATGCTTACATACCTAATCTCATGCATGTGTACATCACTGCATATATACATACACACACGTGTGCATATGTGTCACTAGATCATGATTTATGTTATTCTGACTCGGGTGTAAGTGTCAGATAACGGTATGTTCAATTTTTTATTTTAAAGTTTTCCCATGTATTTAGAGAGTCATATCTCCGTACTTATTTTCAAAAATATATCAGACATGGATAATTTAAGAAAAAAATAAAGAGTTGGAGGAGCAACAAAGAAAATGACCGCGATACTTAGAAATGCATCTTTGCCTTTAGAAATAATGCATGTGATATAAAGCAAGTGGTGCATCCGCTACCACAGAAACATGAACATATGCATTAATGATAAATTTTTTCAATTCTGCTCTTGTAAGCTCTTGATACTGTTACACTTGTTGCTGAAACTGGCCCACCTGAGGAAACCTTTTTTCCTCCTATAAAACCTCACCATTCATTCCATTTTCCCCTACCTTCAAAGGCTCAACAATCACTGCAACACATTATTACAACCCTTTCAGCTTCAGGCATCAACCTCGGAACTCGAACCATGGTTCCTGGTGAGTTCACAGGACTTCACTACCTACCACCTGAAAACCAGATCCTGATTCCAGACAACCTTGGCAAGATGCAAAATGCGATACCAGCTTTTCATTTCAATAGATTCTTAAGCAGCCTACCAATCCCACTGCATGCTTATGAATTCACTGCTCAGTCCTCAAGTATCAGCAATAATTTGACTTCGGATGAAGCTGAGGAGCACCATCTCAGCATCATCGATGAAAGGAAACAGCGAAGAATGATATCAAATAGAGAATCTGCTCGTCGATCAAGGATGCGGAAACAGAGGCACCTGGATGAACTTTGGTCACAGGTAATCCGGCTTCGCAACGAGAACCATAGTCTCATTGACAAGTTAAATCATGTATCAGAGTGCCATGACTTGGTTCTTCAAGAGAATGCAAGGCTCAAGGAAGAAGCCTCTGATCTTCGCCAAATGCTGATTGACTTAAAGATCGGCAGTCCTTTCTCTCTTGCATTGAAAGAGCTGGAAGAGGTTCACTGCAACACTGCTCACTTAAGAGCTGAGTCGACGGACCAATCCATTGCTAACTCTGTAGACTTGCTTCAATGAGATGAGAATTATCTTGCCATATAAAACTAATCTATGTCACTCAGTTTGCTACGGTTGTTAATCAAGCTTTTGCCTTAGTATGAGCTGTATGAGATTAGAATCAAACCTTGGAATAACATCTTCTCATCGTTTTATCCTAACTCAGCTTAATGATCTACACACGTCACCTAAACAATCCCACAGTTTGAAGCAACTGTTTGCAGCTCTTCTCGCCGCATAATATTCCAGAGTGGAGTATGTGAAAATGATACCTGCAGTGGTCCATCAGAAGCAAATCAAACACTCAATCATGACTTTCATAGATTAATCATTTTATGAACCCCACCAACTCTGGTTTATAGAATTTTTACCTGAGATACATGGAATAGACAAAGAACAGTAAATAGCACTAAGAGATTATAAAACAGAAAATCCTGACACCTAATATGAATTATATTTCACCAATTTTACTGCCATAAGGAGAAGTAACAATTTTTCCCTTTTTTTTTTCATTGCGGATACAAAAACACGAGTTACATTTCAGAGTGGTGGCCTTTGTGTGAACAGGATCTGGTCATGCCACAAGGAGGCCCAATAGCCAGTCCAATCTCCAGTGTTGCTCACAATAACAGGGGGCAAGGAGACAAACTGAGGTGGAGGTGCTGCTATTAGTGGCTCATCATTCAAATAACTACTATACCAGGCAAAACGTATGAAAAGACCATCCACTAACATAACCCAAAGTACTATTTTCAAGCTTTTTAAGTTAGGGCATCAACCTGCATAACATGGGGTTCAGCCCGATTTATATTGTTTTCACCAAAAAGAAGCGACATCAAGCGCAGGCCTAAGCTTCAGATGCTGCTTGAACTGTACCTTTTTTTTTTTAACCATGTCAGATCCTACTGCATTAGCAAGTCCTATCCATATCTCTTGCTTTCTCGTGGCTACAACGTGTATATGATCGATCGTGCAATCCATGCTTGCACCTATCTTGTTGATACTCGTCGAAGAACATGGTGCTGGTAACCAGTTTTCTGCATAAATGGATACAACAATTGCAGGCTTCGTCTGCTGGTTACAGAGATAAACAGGTAATCCACAATATAGTTAGATAGTTTTTTGATTAATTTATTCCTATGGCTTATTAATTATTATATTGTTATAGTTCCTTTCCCTGAGCTGTCGTTTAACTGAAAACTCGTTAGAAGTTACAATTTAAGTTCTTTTAAGAAAACACTGTATATGTCCATGAAATCATAAGCCATTTAACATGCTGAGATTGTGAATAACTTGATTCCTATGTAATCTTCATCAACTTGCCTTTCATGATATTCTGAAGTTTATATTTCAGAAAGTATCACACTGTAGTTCCAGAAAAACTCGAAACAATGCATCTTTGGGGCTCAAAAGAATCAGAATAACCTTTTTAACGGATCAATGGCTCGTTTAGGATTAAAAGATTAATCAACATATTAGATAAAGGAATCCAAGCTATAATTTTAATAGTATATGGTGACTGCTGAGATGATCATCAATAAATTATTACATATAACTTTATGCATATTGAAACTCTATCCATTTTTACTGCAAAAAATATTATGCTTTTCTTTTTCACACAACAGACAAACACAGTTAATTCCACATGCATGTATATCTAAAAGAAAAATCTTCTCTTTTTGTTAAAATGCAGAGTCAGTTCCCTAAATTCAATGACCCTGTGTCAGCAAACTTTTCTTTTCTCTTTTGCCTTATTATTGCGATAGGTCTTGTAAGGGTGTAACTTATATTACCTTAATTCGAATGTAAATATTAAATGTAAAAATATATTTTATATAAATATATTTATTTTTTTAAAATTTTTTATATATTTAAAGAGTTATATCTTATATTTATAGCTAAAAACATGTTCGATATGAATATTAAAAAAAAAAAAATAGAACAACAAGAGATGTGTGCGTGTGTATATATATATGTATATATATATATATATATATGAATGGAAAAAATACTAATTAAGAAAGGCACCTCTTAAATGCATGAACTTAAATGATTGATTCTAGTTCCTAGACAATCAAATATGTGGTTGACAATGATCCAAGAGCAGGA
>JBBYHM010000016.1:2495973-2509316 GCA_038381775.1 Adansonia rubrostipa | reverse complement strand
AAATAAAACAAATAGAAAAGCAAGAAAATTCATACAATAGAAGCAACCAAATCCAGTAAAGAAAATTCAAAACAATCATCCACAATATTGATAAAAATTCTAAAACCTATTGATAACAATAAAGGGAAGATTCAAGAAACATCAAGACAAAATTACAATTACATTCATCCAAAATTAAATAAATCAAAAACCATTATTTGGCCAATAATCTGGACTCAAAAAAAGATGTACGAGTTTTGCATTTTACAAAATCACAAATAATATTGTAAGCAGAGATTATTCATAAAACGTCTTTTAATTCCTATAAAATAATCAATCCCAGAATTAAGTCCCATGCAAATCCATATATCAAAAGAATATAATAAACGAATCATAAATCGAAAGATCAATACAAAAAGAAAAAGAAAAAGAAAAAAAATTGGAGGAATCGGTACATACAATTCAAAAACTTGAAATTCCTGAATCAACCGATGACAAAATTCGATTATCAACCTCCGCTCAGATCCTAAAAAGAAACGCCAAAACAAGACATCAATATATGAAAAAAAAAAATCGATGATTCTTCAGATTTAAAAAATATTGAGATCAAAATAAAGAGTAGAATAATACTTACAAAAAATGGTAAAAATTTCAAGAAAACGAAGCGAATAAAGAAAAACAAATATAGATTATGAGAAGCTTCGGTGTCGAGAGGCTTTAGGGAGTTCGAATCTCTCGCGGCTCACGCAAATTCTGAGTCTGATTTGAAGGGAAAGGGTCCTATTTATAGGGGAGGAGGTAGGGCTTTTTTCCACCATGGAAAAGGATACAACTGCTGGATTACAAAATTACGGCCTTACCCCTTCCCCGTTTTCAAGGAACGTCCCAGAAGTTTTTATTTTTTATTTTTTATTTTTTATTTTGGTTTTATTTTCGTTTGACTAATTTACCCCCAGGGGAAGGTGTTAACTGGTAAACGAACGTGGCCGTGGACAGCTGGATTGCTGGAGATAATGAAAAAAACGATCAAGCGTTTGAAACGCGTTTTCCCACATTGCATCACTTCATTCATTTAAACTTTTTTTATTTAAAAAATGTGGAATATTCTTTAAAGATATGTTTCAATTTTTTTTTTAAATGTTCTTTTAAAATATTGGCCAAGAAAAATCTTGGTTTCAAATCACTTTTTTTTCTTATAGATAGTTTTATTAGACACTTATTTAATTAAATTATTGAATATTTCAAAATATTTTTTAAAATTAATTAAATTATTAATTATAATAATATTTTAATAATTATAAGAAAAAAGGTTATTCTTTTTCTTCTGATGATAACAACGGAGTAAGAAAGGCAGGGTTTTTGTTTTTTTTTTTTTTCAAGATAATGAATGACCACGTGGCGTTGAATTATTGAATGATTCTCGTAATTGTATAATTAAAAATGACGGCTATCCAAATTCGTTAAGCAAAGAGAGCAAATTTTTTTTCCTAAGTGACATACCCCGCACTCTAAAATAGACAAAAAGACAGAAGGCTATTTCAGACATTTTATTTGGCCCAAAGTAACTTCCACATATTTTCCCTTCTTTTCTTTATTTTCTTTATTTTTTTTTATTTATTCCTAAATTGAGAACTTTTAACGTTAGATGGGTACTCCGCTTTTATAATTAGATGCGTTTTCGAGTTCTGTTTTTTCCTTCGATAATTCTGACGGTGTATTTTTTTCCAAGTCAATATTTTAAAATTTTTATTTTTTAAATATTTATAAACTATTGTTAACTAAATTCCTATAAATAAATTTTTATTGATAAAAATAAATATTTTTAATTAAATCAATAGTTTGTTTTAATATATTTATAACAAAATTTTTAAATTTTAAAATGATATTAAAAAAGTTATATATTTTATTTTTTATATATTAAATTATTTTTATTTTATTAATTTCGTTTCTAAATTCAAAAGATTTTGAGAGTCGTGAGAGTCGTGTCTTAGATGGAACTGTTTGGTGAGTGTTAAAAGATTTTCTGTGCCGGGCATTAATTTCTGTATTTATATGCATTTATTGATAAGATTCTCAGTGGTCCATTGTTCTGACACGTACATGACTTTTGACCTGTAATTTTCTTTGTCGTTGCTTTTTTTTTTAAAGAAAATTACCATTTAAGGTAATATTTTATTACTATTAATTATATTAATAATTTAAAAACTTAAAAGACAAAAGAAAAAAGAGCCATGTTCTCCAATCTCCACTGCCACTCAAGTCACATGTTTCCAACCTTGTCTACTTTTGCCAACTTGCAGTTGCAGATCATAATCCACTCAAAAATTGTTTATTTCAATTTAAATAATTATAAGGTCATGATTATTTTGATCCAAAGCGATAATAATAATAATAATAATAATAATAATAATAATAAATATAGGAGGTTGGATCACTGTCCAAAATGCAGAGAAATAAGATTCTTTCATGGCAACTCGGCCAGTGCTGCTGGTCCCTGGGGCTGAAGATTTACTTCCTGTTTGTACATATATGTAAATTTGATTTTTGCTAATGAGTGATCCAAAAATATTTTTTAAATATTTTATACATAATTTATGTTATTTTATTTGTATTTATATTTTAAATATAAGTATAAAAATATATTCTTTTAAATAGAAATCATATATTTGTTTTGGATATTAATCTCCAATCCAATATGTATATGTATATGTATATGTATATACGTGTTTGTGTGAGAGAGAGATTCATTCGTTCAAGTTTCTGTTTCCGTGTGGCTTGCTTTTCCCAAGACATAATACAATCTTCTCAACAGCTTCCTGTTTCCTGATGAAGGTGATATATATTCCAAGAGAACTACAACCAAATGCAGCTCGATCAAGTCACAGGACCCAAAAGCATTGCCTTCGATTGCCAAAAAAAAAAGGCCACGTATTGATGTATCCGATGACAGGTTACTTGAATGGCAAGAATTCAGATCTTCTTTGGAAAGATTTCCCCATTCCTTCTCCAAACAGGTAGGTATACCCTATCTCCTTGCGAATAATAAAAATTAATTTTTATTAAAATTTAATTATAAATATTAATAATATTTTTTAAGTTACATTTAAAAATTTAAATTTAGATTTGAATTTAAATTTTAAAACTTTAGATTTAAAATTTATTATTTTTAAATTAATAAATTTATAATTTTTATTTAAATAATAATAAAAAATAATTTTATAAATTCTTACTTTTAAATAAAATTTTAAAATTTAAATTTAAGCTATTCAAAATTAATATTGAATTTATCAAAATTCAAATCTATTTTTATTATTTGACATCTAAATAATAAATTAAATTTATAAATCCAAAATTAAATTTTTAATTTCAATCTAAATTATAATATTATTTTAAATAATAATATAAATGTTTAAATTATCAAAATAATTTAAAAAAATATTTGGATTTGCTCGTGGCAGCAAAATGTACGGTAGAGAAGCGCGAATAATGCACTCTTTTTTTTTTTTTTTCATGGTGGTCCTTTTTCTTGAACATTTGTCGTCGCAGACAGAAGAGGCTAGGGAGGGACTTTTTGGGCTGTCAATGGGTGACTTTAATCTGGGCTTCAGCTTCGCTCTTGAAAGAGGCGGAACCAACCCAAATGAGTTTGATATTGTTAATGGACCAACTCAACTGAGCTCATATATGGGCTTTACATAACAAAGGACAAATTCTGTCTTAAATCCACTGTATCGCATTTTTCTTGCTCATGGTCATTAGCATCGTACGGTACTTGATATTAGATATATATGTTACGATATGATTTGATTTTTTTTAAATAATATGTATTTATATAAATTATTAGTTTTAAATTTAAAATTTAACTTAATTAATTCACATAAACCATTGATATTTAATAAGTCTTAAATTTAAATTTTATTATCTATATTTCTTTTTTTTATTTTTAATTACAATATCTTTCGTATCAATTCATGACAATTATCTTAACGAATCTATTATTGTACAAATTTAAGGTCTAATCCAAACAATTCACTCATTTCTTTTCTAAAAATGGATTTCAACAAAATCAAAATTTAATTATGTCACTTATCAAAGATCATTTATTACGATATCTCATTTTTAATATATTTTAAAAATAAATGTAATATTTTTAATTTTATTTATAAAATTTAAATTTTTACCTACAATGAATTAAATAATTTCTAAAATTTATATTACCCAAATATATTTCCCATGTAAAATTTAAATAACTGCCTTTATTGGATTATTTAAATTACTAAAAGCTGCTATCATTTTCATGTGAGCAGCTCCAATGGGGGTGTCTTAAACATTGGCTGGCTTCCACCAAAAAACAAAAAAAGGCAGGCATAAAAAGTAAAAGGGATATAAGACCACATGACCAACAGTCATCATTCATTGGTTATTTACCCTTAAATGTCAATTTTAAAAAAAAAAAAAAAAAGGAAGGAGAACCATAAAATTCTTAGAATTTGAATTGTTGAAATGAATTTTAATGTATTAAAAATAATAATTTATTTAATAGAGTAATTTCTGTAAAAAAAAAAATATCTTAAACTACTTGTTAACAAAAGCAAAACCTTCAGTAAGAGTTATGTAAGTATTTCAATGTCTTTAGATCTGCGCATGATTGGATGGAGCTCCAGCTTGGAACTTTTTTTTTTCAAATTTTTTCGTTAAATTTAGATCAGATCGAATTTGAACTAATCTGATATCTTATTTTATTATTTAAAAATATTAAATATTTATTTTAATTTTTATATATTTAATTTAAATGAAAATAATGATTTAAGTTAATTAAATTGATCTAAATTAATAAAATTTTATTTAAAATTCGACCGTGCGAACAAAACCTTTCACAAATGTAAATGCATTATATGGGCAAAACTTTTAACTTGACAATCCCAAAAACCCTTTTAGGGTTCAAATCAATTACAAAGATTACAAAATTATTAATGAAGAAAGGAACAATGAAACATAATGATTATCACCATCTCCAAATAGCAGAAAAATAATTTGGACCAAACAAATATTACTTGAAGGAATGATTACTTTTCATTTGCCTCAATGATGTTTTGTGGATCTAGCATGCTGCCTCCCCATTATATCTCACCATGGACATGCTTCTGCCAATAACAAGCTTTCATTTCTTTTACCATTTATTTTTCATTTTTTTTGCTAGTGTAATATTTTTTTACACATATACAGCCAATTATGTGCAAGAAAAAACTTATCAGAATTGATTTTTTTTAAAAATAAAGTATTAAGTATCAATATCGAAAAAAAATCTTTATTTAAGTTCGATTCAATATAAATCGAAACAATTAAAACGAGTAATTTTATAATTGAATAAGTCTAATCAAATCTAAAAGACATATCCTAGTAGTTTGTTCGCTTTTGAGGATTTGGTTGCATGGGGGGCAAATCTTGAATTGTTTCATGTTTCTCATCACCAAGATTTACCCATTGTTCATTTTTTTTTTTCCAAACAGAAAATTCTAGGAATAAAATGCCAAGGAAGTTAGGTCTTCAATTCAATCCCTCCATGGGGGACCATGCAAATGGGATCTGTCGGTAGAACACGTGCTCAAGATCTTACATGGAAAAGAACCAAATTGCAAAAAAAGAAAAGTGGACCAAATTAATTTATGCATTCTTAACTTTGCTCTTTAATGGCTTTATTTATTTATTTTTTCTGATGGGTAACTTTCATCAATCCAATAATAGAAGAAAAAAAATTAAGAAACAAATTCTAATTGAGAAGGTAGTTTATGTCATTTAGCACGGGAAAACAAAAGTCAATACTCAAGAAAGAAAAGTGAAGAAAATCCGGGAAAAAGTTGAACACATGACAGATTGATGGGTTTGGACCATCCTTTGATTCAAAACACTTAATATAATATATACTTTCTCGAACTTTAATATACAACCAATACCAGATTCATGATTTCTCTTAAAATCATATCATCTTCTTCTCACTGGCACATCACTAGTATTCTCTACTTTGATCCATCATATGTCATAATTTATCACCAAAAAACATCTTCCAAATTGAAAATTCTTAGTCGAACCTTAGTACATAATCGATGTAAGAGTCATGGATCGGCTTTAAGCGTGACACTCGACCTGTCTCTGAGTTTTCAGCAACTTTACTCAATTTTGCTGTTGCATTCACTTACATTACCATGTCCCTACACAATTATATATGTAGGAAATGGAGCTTTTCTGCATCACTGTTTTCTCTTTGTCCAAAGAAGAGGAAAATAAAAAAAAAAAAAGCGTAAAGCTAACGCCTTCTCTATGCTTTTTATTAGTCATCCTTCTTCTACCTACCTTTAAGTGTTTTAAGGTACCCTCTTTGCATACTTGGACATTTTAAGAGTCTTTTAGCTTTACTAACTTTGCTATTCCCCCATACTCGAACCTTTGCTTCTTTGATCAGCTTCAATATTTGCCTGTTAAAGCAAGCATTTCAATCTTTATACCCTTTATCGATTCATGTGTTCTTTGTCTTGTTGGAGAAGTAATTCCTGGTAAGCTAATCTTTTCCGAGTTTGGGGAGTTCCATTTTTAGTACAGAATGAAGAGAAGCCATGAAAGAGAGAGGCAAAGCTGTGGAAGTTTACAGCAATATTGATTTCTTCCTAGATTATAGTACTTCATCAGATGTAGTTCAATGTAGGAAACATCCACAAACATCTTCGGTTGGTGTCTGTGCATATTGTCTCAAGGATCGTTTGATCAACTTGGTTTGCTCAGATTGTGGTGAACCACGACTCTCATCTTGTTCTTGCTCTGAAATCGCCTCCAACCCTCGAACATCATGCGCTGGTGGTGAAGTAGGCAGCGTTGGTCGTGTCTCGTTCTTGATAGAGAACGAAAACAAGGATCAAGTTCTAAATCCAAATCCGAATCCCAAGCATAAAAGCAGTAGCAGTGGAAATACTAAATCAGAAGACGTTTTCTTGCTCAAGAGAAGCAATAGCAGCTGTGTTGAGATCAAGAAAAAGAATGGGTTTTGGAGAATTGGAAGGTTGTTTAGGAAGAAAAGGGACAAAGGGACTAATTGTGGCAAAAGTGTTTGTGAGGTTGATGAGAAAAGTAGTGATTTGTGGGTTGTTGATTCTATGGGGGTGTCAAGGTCTAGGTCACTTTGCAGCTTCAGGGGTGGCGGGTTTTTTGGATCGGAAGATGGAAGTGATTTGATGAACTTTTCAGGTGCAAGGAGCTCAATTTCAGCTGCCAGGAGTTCAGGTGTCAATGGCGGTTTGGTTTTTGATCCTGAAAGGAAAAGTGGGTTTAGTGAAGCAGAACCAAGGAGAAGTGGTTTTGATAGTGAAAGAAGAGACAGTACTGGTGGTACTGGTGGTGGTTTCATAGATATTGATGGTGGTTTTAATGGTGCAAACAGGCGGATGTTTTCGCTGAAAGAGAGTTATTGTAACGGTGGGGATGATTCAGGCTTCATCGACTTAAAATTTGATTTTCAATCAGAGCCCAAAGGGGATATTCCTGTTGTGAAGAAGGGTGCTTTGTCAGCTTTTGGCAGCATGAGAGATGGTGGTGACTTCATGCCATATAAATCTGGTGTTTCAACTGAAAATCCATTGGCTGGAATTGGAAATGGGGCCTCAAGCAATGGGAGTTCATGTCAGATGACAGTTGATGAAAGAGGAATAAAAAAGAACAGAAGAATTTTCAAGGGATGGCGGTGGATTTTCAAAGCACCATCCAAATTGGACCAGTCCAAGGAAGAACAAAAATGAAGAATCTTAAAGTTTTCACCCATTGAAAGCCCTGATAGGGTTGAACTTAAAAATTAGGTCAAAAATCTTTCCAATTTCAGTCTGTGTTTGTTCTTTTTTGCATATGTATTTTTCCTCACAATACTTTCCCCATTCTCTCTTAAAATCTTGCTTCATTCTCAAACTTTTGTTAAAAAAAATGCGTTTTAAGTTGATCAAATCTTCAAGAAACATGATTCAGGAAGTTGGAGGAGACTAACAGTAAGAACATTTCTCATAGTTGCAGAATGCATGATTTAAGAACTGAAAAAAAAACGAACCAAAAATATTTTGTATTTATAATGAGCTTTATGGAACTGCAACTTACAAATTGGCCATCAAGCCTCGAAAGAATCGGTGGGTGTTGGAGGCATGGCAGCCGCTTCCTTGTAGGGCTGCCGGCTGCTATAGTGACACTTCCCATCTACTAATATTGTAAAGGTCCCCATTTTCAATGCTGTCTTTTCTCTCTGATATAATGTTTTCTATACTCAATTGAACTACAGAAAAAGATTCCAGACGACTAGCCATGTCTGCTAATCATCCGAGCTTTATCATCCTCCTGAGTGAGGAAGGAACAGCAAGCTGGTCTATTAGAAAGTAGCACTCCACAACGCATTCTCTCCTTCCCCACAACGCCGATGAACCTCTTTAATCCTATCGGCTGACCTGCAAATCCCACTGCAGCTCCAATCAAAGGAAGCGACACAGATGTTGCCAGCTTGTGCCTTCCACTCACAATCTGCATTCCGAATATCCATTTGTTAGAACAAACCGATTTCATAATTTGTATCAGGCAAAAAATAAAAGAAAAAAAAAAGGCAATAAGCTTTCCTTGCTTTTAGCTCCCATGAGATTTGAGAGAATTATGGCATATACTTATTGGAGCCCTATCTCAAGAATGAATATGGGAGAGCTTAGCAAATCTCTATGACCTTTCAAAGACTTGCTAAAATATAAGACAGCGATTTATGAGAAATATGGAAATAAATGCAAGCAAGGGGAAAACATTTATGTATAGTTTACTTCAACCAATAATGAATGCCATCACCAGATATGTGCCCCCTTTCGAAACGAAGTCCCAAATTTCAGAGTATCATTCAATGCTCAAGGGGTCTCAGCTGGAGATTCAACGCATAAAGAATACTAGGGTTTACAAATCACAGCAATATCATGCCTTATTTTTTCGGCTACAAAGATAACATTGTACATGCACAACTATTTAGTTGCTTCAGCTTTTAGGTGTCTAGTATATTTCATGAGGTTTTAGAATTGATACTACAATGACTCACCGCGAGCTTGTGTATAACATGCGAACCAGTATTCTCACTAAAAGTAACGCTGGTTCAAGTTAGATTTTACATCATCCTCTTCTATGCAAACTAATCATAATTTTGAGAAGCATTTAAGATTTTTACCAGGTGGTGTGCCACAACATAGTCTCCGATCATCAATATGTTCCACATCCAGTCCGATAAACCATGATCCCAGTGAAACATCCTCATTAGCATACTTGTGTAGAACATGCCTGACATAATCATGCATGTATATAATCATCGTTAGTACAACAAACAATGACAAACACTGAGGGGGCAGGCTTCTGGATTCACACACAAGCTTCATCTTAAATTTCCAAACAAACAAGGCTCTTAGAGATCTTACTGATTTATAGATATATAAGATGCCAAATCTTTTGAAATGGCATACAACTGTCCAGTAGCATGCCGAAAATATTTGTTTCCCACCTCACCAAATTTCCAGTATTCAGGTTCATGGTATCTTGCTCCCCTGCTCCATAACAATACAATTAAGAAAAACCAGTATACTTTCTCAAAACCTTTGGCAGAAGAAAAAGAAAGTGTCAATAATTTGGCTCACTTTTGAGAGAGGACGGGACCGGATTTCATGCACCCAATATACACACGTGGTTTCTTTCGGTGTCTAACAAGAGTTTCTCCAAGTGTCCCTGCATCAATTGTACAGAAGATGAGAACTTAAATGACAAAGAATTAATAAAATTTTAGCAAACACTTAATTACTGTTAACTGCAACAAGTATCATAATTTTCACAGAAAAAAATATAAGATAAACACTGATATTTGAGGGCAAAGGCTACATAAGAGGGTGAATTCTCAAATCTTTCTGTAAAGGATAATTATAAGAAAAACTAATCCTTTTGTTGTCTGACCGTGAACTCTACTTTTAGTAAACAAATTTCGAAACTTACCTATATTTACATGGACATCATCATCGACTTTGACATAAAAATCCGCATCCCATAAAGTAACAGCAGTAGCAAAATATATCTTAGTTTTAGCAGACAACTCAAGGTACCCTTCTACATGGTCCTGCTCAAGTAAAACAACATATTACTTGGTTCACCTATTTACTCTTTTCACAGAGTAAATTGTAATAGAATATTCTTAAAGAAACAAGCATATTTAGAGCAAAATAGCGTATATAGAAGAGATTAATAGTGTCTAAAACAGCCTACCAGCCTCAAGAAGTCTCCATGCTTCTTATCCTCTGCTTCAATTGCTCGGTCCAAAATACCACCTGTTGTAGCACTGGATTACAAGGAAAAAAAAATATTAAATAAAAGTATACATTAAGTTCTTAAATTCGTAATTTAGTATTATTATTGCCGTTGGTTTCCATCCTTGCATCATCACTGTCATGCATTATATAAAGATTTCAGAAACAGACTTAAAAAATTTCAAATCAAGAATCTATACAAGCAAATTTTATTGCTTATAGAAAAAATTAGTGTCTACCGAGGAGACCACAAGAAAAAGAAAAAACAGTACATCAGGACATCCTGCGGAAGCCAAATCTGTCTAACATGTATTGTGCTATTTGTTAGAACTATGGTTAAATAGTTCTAACAAAAAATACTTCATGCTTTTAACTTTCACTCAATACTGAATGTGCCAATATTTGAATCAGATTCTATCTCCAATGGATCAATCTTTCTGCCTCTAGTTTCTCACTTTCCTTCCCTATTATTTCCGTAATCTCCCTTTTTTCTCCTTTTTTTAGACTATTTTCCCTCTTTCTCTTCTCTATTTATGTCCTCTCATGCTTGAAACTAATAGCTCAAAAAGATTCAAAAGGCGATAATGTATGAAACCGAGATAATAACCTAATAACAGTGGAAAATGCAATTCTTCCCAACAGGAGGGCTGCAAATTCAGAACCACTTGAGCGGAGAATCAACATGCTGAAGGATATGATACTTGTTCACTTTATAAAAAGAATACAATAGAAAGCGAATTAAACCCTCACCTATGACCGATAACAAAGCGAATGATAATGCCCTTTTCATCCTCCAATTTCTTCCTCTTTTCGCCTATTTTCCATTAGTATTAGGAAGGAAAACAAAAAGAGATTTAATTCAGCAATCGTCACGAGAACTCGGAAAAGGAACTGATGCATGTTAAGGGAATAGTGGTAAGGAAAGGAAGGGTCACAAGAGAATCAATCCAACAACCTTGTGGCATCCATGTTGCACGAACCGAGTCTCTCCTTTTCCTGCTGCTAAAAGCAGTGTTAATTCCTATAACCATCAGATACTTTCTCTTCCTAGGTGATTCAGCTCGATTTGCATCTGCAGACAACGGTGAACCACTGAGTAAGGATTCTTGTGCTGCCCTTGCAGCTGCTAATTCCATCTCTAAGTTCGAAATAGTCTTATCCAATGTCCTACATCGAAAAAAACATGATAAGTTCGTTGATGAACCACTTTAATTTAAAATCAAATCAGCTTTAACTAGGATAAAAAAAAAAGAAAAAACAAAAGAGAGCAATACTTACTGTATAGCATGGTGAGTCTTAAAAACCTCCCCAATGATGTCCTCAGATACATGCTTTTCTTCTTTCTGATACAAACAAGGGAAGTTAATAACCTTAAAAACCGCAAAACTTCGGCCTGAGTAACAAGAAGGGTTTTAATATGATGTGATTAAGGTACTCACAGCTTTTAGGTTACAACCCTCTGAAATTAGCTCTAGTTTTTCAGCTTCCATCGCCGTCGTCCTCATGATACCTTTGGATTCAGGAACAGTCCCCATCCTGTTACCAATTTTACGCATTAATAAGCCGTCATCTCTTACCTCAATAACATCTACAACTATGCAACCTTTTCATAAACAAATGAATCCAAAATTTTTACCTGTAACCCAAAATATTAAACCAGTCAAACAAAAATTTATAAATGTGCCCCAAAAAAGGGGTCAAATTTTTCAATGAAGTCAAGGTTCCCTATTGGAACTATATAATTCTTCAGCACGATGATCTTCAAAGATGTAACTTCAAAGATGCCTCAACAGTCTCATTCAAAAAGTCCCAATTACAACTACCAGATATTATACGCTACAGTTATCTTTAAGATGTGTCAGAGTTCTTGCAAAGTGTTTTTTTTTTTTTCTATTTCAATTTACATATAAAAATAGCAACCCCAAAAGGCTGAACTTTTGTATCAATATAAACATTGACTTGCCACTTCAAACCCCTTTACCAAAAACTAGAAAATTTTTAAAATCACATCAAACCATTAGTGTTTGTTACCCTAATATAAGAAAAGAAAATAAAAGAAAAGTTTGATCCATTTTTAGACTAAAAAACAAACACAAGCTTGAGAAACACTGCTAACATTCAAAATAACCCATCTTTAAGAAAAATAAGCAAAATCTATTAGTAAGACAAAAATGACATAGTTTCACCATTGAAATAAAGCAAAATTTAGCTAAATATAGATCTTCAAACAAGGTTAAAAATTTCAAAATTTTGGTTTTAAAGAAATGAAAAACCAAAAGTTTTTAAACTATGAGAATTCAATGAAACTCAAAACTCAAACAAGAAGGATCAAAAGTAAAATGGATACCTATTGGTGAAGAACATTCCAGCACAGAAGCAGCCCAAGCAAAGAAGAAAAGTCCATTTCTTTGATACAAAACTTCTAGAGGACTGCTCCCCTTTGCTTTTTAAAGACATGTTTTTTTTTTAAACTTTCAGTCTAAATTCCCCCTTGTATTTATCCACCACTAGCTATCAAAAGAGAGAAAAACCCATATGTTAAAAAAAAAAAAAAAAGAAGAAGAAGGAAGCTTGAGGCAAAATCAAAGTGACCCAGTTGCAGAAAATGACTCCCAAAGAGCTCCAAATTTGAGAAGAACAAGAAGAATAGAAACAAGCTGCTAAGGTTTTATTTTTGGCTTGAAAATTTCGCCCCTTCCTTTCTGCGTTTTTTTCTTTGTTGGTTTGCTTTGGTTTCTTCTTTCTATAGATTCGTTCTCTCTAAAATTCTCAACTTTCCAGGCAAGGGACGTTGAATACAAGTGAGAGAGACGACCCCGTACTGACCGCTTTACCCTTCTTTTTATACCAAATTTACCAACTCCTCATCTCTTCGAGGGTGTTTTTAAGCTTAGTTAATATTTTATTTATAATAATATAATTGTATTAAAATATAATATTTGATAATTTTATTTATTATTTTAAATATGTTTTATAAATATAATTTTGTATAAAAAATTTGCTAACAAAGTCTTTATTTTATTTATC
>JBBYHM010000016.1:2432900-2446492 GCA_038381775.1 Adansonia rubrostipa | reverse complement strand
TAAGTAACCAAATATGGAAACGTACATTTGCACAGTTTTTCTTTCCTCCAAGAAAAAGAATCTATGGAACAAGACCAATATTATTCTGCCATGCATGTTAAACACAATAATGGAGACTTTGGATTGACATATGCTTCGTTTGATTGATGAATTAACTCATTTCGTTACTGAATCTTTAGAGGTTTAATTGTAAAACGATGTGGACAATACGCTGAAGAACAAACTCTTCTCGATCGTCCTATAAAATAATAGTTTGGAATTATAAGGTTTATGATTTATCGAGTGATTGAATAACCTTCCTTGCCCAGGATTTTTTTTTTCTATTGAATCCAAGCAAATAGTTGATTGAAAACTCCAAAATTTCTTCTAAGTTGACTCAATAATAAGATGATAAGACTTAAGTAACTCACAATATATATAACTATAATTAATAAAATAATAATAATGTATCCAATATAAATATTTGATACGATTTAAACATGCTAATATTAGTTCGAGTGTATAAATTTTTTAATCGATTGCATATGTTAGCATGACTTAATTTTAATACGTAATAAATTTCAATTTAGAGTTGAAATATCTAAATATATATTTTACTAAATCTATTAAAGTTTTAAACTATTTTTAATGTATTAAATAATTTTTTTAAAAATTAACAATATATATATTTTTTCCTATTTCCAAGTCCTTGTTTAGTCTATCTCTATTTTCTGAATGTAGACAAAATGATTCAGCGGATAGGAGCCGCCGTGTTCATCCAAAACACAGACGAAAAGGATAGAGATTGGAGCGTTGTCCTTCCGCAGGAATTGTGGAATTTATTTCTACTGGCCCAATATGAAGTATAAAAGAGGGAAACAATAATAGAGCTAGAAATTTATGCATTTTTATATTTTTTATATTATAATTTATATAAATATATTTATATTATATTCATATTTATTATTTATATATTATATTTATATCATATAAGTATATAGTATTTATTATTAATAGATAAAAAAGAAAGATGGATAGAATTGGCAAGTTGCGTGAGAAAATGATATAAACATTAAAAATGGGCACTGGAGATAGATAGGGCCATCTTGGTCGTCCTCGGGACTCCCAAAATTTCCAAAATCTTGTAGTAACAGTTCTGTTTTGCTTCGTCTGCAGCAGCCTAAGAACAGTATCCCCATTGCGAAGGAGCATTGCAAGAAAATGTTTAATGTATGTGCCTGTTTCAAATACTAGCAGATAAAGTCACTCTGTTAGGATTTGATAGTTTTAGATTCTTCTGTCTATGTGTTTAAATTTTTGTAACGGAATGATGGTTTATGAGAAATTTAATCCAAAAATCCCTAATATTCCAAGACTATGATGACCAATTACTCAACTGTTCAACTAAATGGGAACACACCAATAATAAATCATATAAAACAGATGAAACATAGCGTGACTAAATTTAACTTAACATAGATTATATAAATATACGAATTTATAATATAAATCATTAATGTGCTCAAAATTAATTATATAAATATATAACATGTTAAATATAATTATTACATAAAAATTAACAAAAAAAACAATAAGAACATACAAGTCGATAGGTCTACTATATTTGTTCTTCTACAATGGTCCTTCCACTTTTCTCACTGATGTTTGATACGCGAGGAAAAGTAAAAAAGATGAGAACCGAAAAACAGGAAGATAAAGAAAAGGGATGGCAGACAGAAAACCAGAAATCAAAATGGTGACATAACTCGAAATGAAACACGACAATGGCATTGGCATTATCTTTACGTGCCTGTAAATGCAGCTTCCGTGGGACACTTTTCACTCACTTTCTGAAGATAACAATGCAAACAAAGAAAATGTATTTATTTGGAAAAAAAAATTGTAGATAAATATTAATGAGAGAGAGAGAGAATCATTGTAGAAAATTTCTATTTCATATTTCCTGTTTATCCTCAAGTGCAGCAGTTTTTTTCATTTTTCATAGGGGAGGTGCTAACTGATGCCCCCCCCCCCCCCCCTTTTGTCTTATAAATTGAGAAACTTGGCAGAGGAGGAGAGCATTGCATTAACTTCTCTTAGTTGTTTTGAACAAAGTTCACATATAAAAAAAAACTAAAGTTCTATCCATGGCTGCATCTTTCTCAGTGCCTTCAATGGTAAGCTTCTTTTTCCTAGGAAATAATCTTTAGTTGGGTTCATCATCTCCCCTGTTTCTCTTTCTAGGAATGCTAAGCTTATTACTGCAGAGATTTGCTCTTTTCTTTTTGCATTTTAACTTTTCAAGAGACTGAAGAGCCCCCTAAGTTTCCAACAGGGGGTTATACTGTCATTTGACATACATAAATATTAACCATTTTGAATTACTAAGGTGCCCTTATCTCCTTATGGCGTATGACAATGCTGCTTTTTGTTCTGGGAGGCTTCAGTGCTTAATGCCTAGAATTTTGGTTTCAAATGTTTATGCAACAAATATTTGTTCCATGAGTTTAATTAACTAGTTATGTTATCTAAATTCTTTAATTTTTTTCTATGTGTTTAATATTTATCTGACACATATTTAAATATAAGTACGAAATATAATTTTTTAAATATACAAAAAATTAACTATATATTAAGTACATATACGTATTTGACATTCACTCGACTCCAAATACCATATGCAACTAGTATTTTAAGTTGGTTTTCATTCAATGGTTTTGTGTTTGTATTCCTGTCTTGTGTTGATGCTATTTTTCATTTAGTTTTAGCATAGGGAAAATTCAAGGCAGAAACCATTAATTGGATTTTAGTTGCAGTGGTTAGGATGATTTGTAAAACCAAGAAAGCGTCCTAACAAAAATGTGTTCCATTTTGGTTTTTTCCTAAGGATTCTTTTGTTTCTTTCTAACATTTGAAGGAACCACCTTGGATTATCATATCCTACCAAATACTTGGAAGTTTAAGCTTTGTACTCATCTAAGTTGCTTGGACTTGATTATGAGCGTATGATATTGGATATATTCAGGTTTTTTTTTTTTTTTTTATGTTTTTCATATATTTAGAGAGTCCTTAAAAGATTATATTCACATAACCATGTATATATCAGACATGAATATCAAACACAATTATTTCAAGAAAAATGAAGAATCCAACATAACTCATCATTTTAGTAATCACAATGTTTTTAACCAGTAAAAACTCCATGGACAGATAATGGAGGAAGAAGGGAGGTTTGAAGCTGAAGTAGCGGAGGTGCAAGCATGGTGGAACTCAGAGAGGTTCAAGCTAACCCGAAGGCCATACTCAGCCAGAGATGTTGTGGCTTTACGGGGCAACCTCAAGCAGAGCTATGGCTCAAACGAAATGGCAAAGAAGTTATGGAGAACTCTCAAGACACACCAAGCAGATGGCACTGCTTCAAGGACTTTTGGTGCACTTGATCCCGTCCAAGTAACCATGATGGCGAAGCATTTAGATTCCATTTATGTGTCTGGTTGGCAATGCTCCTCAACTCACACCACCACCAACGAGCCAGGTCCAGACCTTGCCGACTACCCTTATGACACAGTCCCGAACAAAGTGGAACACCTTTTCTTTGCACAACAATACCATGACCGAAAACAAAGAGAGGCAAGGATGAGCATGAGCCGGGAGGAGAGAGCTCGAACCCCTTATGTCGATTACCTGAAGCCAATCATAGCAGATGGTGATACTGGCTTTGGTGGCACCACTGCAACTGTTAAGCTTTGCAAGCTTTTTGTCGAACGTGGTGCTGCGGGAGTCCACATTGAGGACCAGTCATCTGTGACCAAAAAATGTGGTCACATGGCTGGTAAAGTACTTGTTGCTGTTAGTGAACACATTAATAGGCTTGTCGCCGCAAGGTTGCAATTTGATGTTATGGGAGTGGAGACAGTGTTGGTGGCCAGGACTGATGCTGTTGCAGCTAATTTGATCCAAACCAATGTCGACACCAGGGATCATCAGTTCATTCTTGGTGTGACGAATCCGAATCTTCGTGGTAAAAGTCTGGCTACCATGTTGGCAGAAGCAATAGCTGCTGGTAAAACTGGGTCCGAACTCCAGGCCATTGAAGACAGATGGCTAGCCATGGCACAACTTAAGACATTCTCCGAATGCGTTATGGATGCAATTAAGAACATGAACATCAGGGAGGGTGAGAAGAGGAGGAGAATAGATGAATGGATGAATCATTCTAGTTATGACAAATGCCTCTCAAATGAACAAGCCAGAGAGATTGCTGAGAGATTGGGGCTCAAAAATCTTTTCTGGGACTGGGATTTGCCTAGAACCAGAGAAGGGTTCTACAGGTTTAAGGGATCTGTAATGGCTGCAATCGTTCGTGGTTGGGCTTTTGCTCCTCATGCTGATCTTATTTGGATGGAGACATCGAGCCCAGACATGGTTGAGTGCACCAAGTTCGCTGAAGGGGTGAAATCAATGCACCCAGAAATCATGTTGGCTTACAATCTCTCACCATCTTTCAACTGGGATGCATCAGGAATGACCGATGAACAGATTAGAGACTTCATTCCAAGAATAGCCAAGCTTGGTTTCTGTTGGCAGTTCATAACTCTGGCTGGCTTCCATGCCGATGCACTGGTGACCGACACATTTGCCAGAGATTTTGCGAGGAGGGGAATGATGGCTTACGTGGAGAAGATCCAGAGGGAAGAAAGGAACAATGGAGTCGACACACTCGCCCACCAAAAATGGTCTGGTGCTAACTTTTACGATCGTTATCTCAAGACAGTCCAGGGAGGCATCTCATCCACTGCCGCCATGGGCAAAGGCAAGTTCATCAAGAAATTAACCCCCATTCTCTTCCTTTTCCTACACAGTTTAACACTTAATTTTTGTCGTCTAAAATTTGTACAGGAGTGACTGAGGAGCAATTCAAGGAAACATGGAGTAGGCCAGGAGCCATGGACGTTAGAAATGAAGGCAACCTGGTCGTTGCAAAGGCTAGAATGTAAGCCATAACATGAGTTATGGTGAAGGGACCAAATGGTGGGTTATCGAAACACTACCCAATTCTTGTATTTTGGAATTGGGATGGAAATAATAAAAAAAATCGGTAATAATATCACTGGAAATATGGATCATTCTGGGAAATTTTTATTATTTTTATGGCCACATTTTGCCCTTTTTTTTTTTTAGCTCTGTAATGCTTTTACTGAAGATGAAACTTGTTTCTGTTGCAGTTTTAAAATGGTAATGAGAAAATGCCTTGGTTTTTTAGTCTAATTTTAAGCTTAGATTACTATCCTTCTGAAAATTATAGCACCACTCGACGGCCACCACTGGCCTATTGCATTTAGAACCATCCCGAATCTAAGCAGGCTAAAGAAGATAAAATTAAAATCTAGAACTAAGAAATAGAGGTGTTTTCGAATTAATCCTAGTAGGGTTCGAATCAAAACTTATGTGTGGTACTAATTAAATATACGTTTTCAAATTCAGTCGTTTATATATGCTCTTATTATAATTTTTTAAAATAAATAAAAAATGTTTTTTAATCTTTAGAAATTAGTCCCTTTCTTTTATTAAATTTTAAAACAAAAGATAACATATTATTAATGTTTCTATTATAATATTATATATTTAATATAATATTAATATACAAATATAAATATAATATATTGCATAATTAAAAATAAATTAAGAGTCTAACTCACGATTAAAAAAAGTTATTTTTAAAATAAATTTTATTTTTTATTTAATTTTATTTTTTAAATTTAATATTTTTATCTAATACCTCTCTAATATTGAAAGGATCTTTAAACTTACGCATGTATGTCGGATCATGAACACGTCTACGAGGAAATACGAATACTATATTTTGTTCCTTAAATTAAATTATTATATTTTAAAAGTGACCAAATTTGATAATTTGGCCCAAAAGAAGAACCGAGGCTGGGCTGGTTTCGGATTCAAACAAAATCCAGTAACATCATGAAAGGCCCAAGACAACGGGCTCAAGACAATTTGCTTTATTTCGATTTTTTCCTTTTCTTCTTTTGATGAAATATATATAGATAGTTGCCATTGAAAGAAACATGATGCGAGCAATCGTTTGGAATTTGAGTAAAGATGAGGAGTCGAATAATGTCGAATCCAAATCTGTTCAATATGGAAACTGGAAAGGTTCTTTCTTTCTTTCTTTTCTTTTTTTTTTTTTAATTGGAAGTTTTCACCTTATTAACCTTTACATTTGTTTATTTAATGTTGATTTGCTCAAACTCCAATTGACCATTGGAACCCTAACGATTAATTTTAGTTGCTTCACTTTTTTCTTTTCGTTTTTTTTGTTGAACCCACAAATTATAGCTAGCTGCTTTGTCGGCAGAGGATGATTTTAAACTACTTCTATGGCTGATATGTTGGTTAATCACTGTGGAATGATGTGTTGGAGAGTGGTTTCTGGTTTTTGAGCTGAAAAAGAGGAAGATCTCCGCCATTTTGTGAATAATTTATAAAGCTGTTGCTTGATTTGTTTTATTTGTTTCCCGTCGTAGGGTTCTCGTTCCATGCCTTTCTAAGGGAATTTGAAATTCTAGGTTATACTTACCCACTAGGAATCTATGTAGCATGTAATCTTAATTTTCTATAAAGTATCCATGTCTGAGACATAATTGAAAATGGGTATGGAGTATAATTCTTCAATACATGGAAAACTTATAAAAATTTGAGCATAACTGTGTTGTACACGAACCTATATCTAAGACTCACCTCGAGTCCAAGTAATATAGCTAAGAATGGCAACATTCAATTCGATAGTGTAAATTCATTATAGGATGTTTGTGGAAGAAACGAAATTGAGAAGAGAAATGTAGGAAGCGACCTTCAAATGGATCCATCATTCCTTAAGTCCCACTGGTTTGATTCTATGGAATTTGATCCATTTTCTCATTAAGCGAAGTTACGAAATAAATGAGATTGATTTTTTGATCAAATGCACTATGGGTAATCTTTGGTGAATTCAGTCTATGGAGGAAGAAAAAGTAGAAAATTAGCATGCAGACGCTGTTTATTCCATTCTCCAAGTATCCCCTAGTAAACCTGAAATGGTTGATTGTTAAGGTTTTCCGTGCTCAAATCAATAGGAGCATGGCCTATGGTTACTTAGACTATATGAACTGGTATGTCTTACCAATGGTATTTTCTGACGTAGACTATTATTCAAGTTCAAAATTTTTTTGAACTCGGTATCTCAATCCATAGATTTGCATTATAGAATGTGAAAAGTATATGCAATACTACAATGCAGCACTTAAATGCATTTATTTGATTCTTTTCCTTTTTGTATTGTAAGTAATAGTTAGGAATAAACAAAAACAGCTAATGTAATTCTGATAGAACAGAGGGTTAGATGAAATCAATGGATGAGCATGTTAAAGATTCTATATACTGGCTTTTCTAACACTCTTTCCTCGTCGATTTTCCTGTTACTTGAAGTCTTAATCTGCAGGTTGCAACACATCAACTCACTTGCTGAACTCCTATCTCATATGTTTTTATATAACATTAAACAGTAATGCACAATTCCCTTAACATAAGGCCTCTTGTTTTGTTTTTGTTTGAGCAAGCAGGCATCAAATTTATCATAGATATTCACCAAGAAACAAAATATTTATGCAAATAATATTCACAATATGTAGTGGGGAAAAGGCAAGGCATTCTAATAGCATGATATGAGTGATTCCTACTATTTTGTAACTATATCGATGCTAAAAGATGACATTTTTTTGCTTTGATAAAGAACCCTACCAATAGATATTAGCTGTTACCATTCAAACTCATACTTAATAGGAGAGAACTTTGTGTCATTTTACCAATGTTTTCTAGCACTACCTTATTTGTAACTTGATCATTATCTTCAGTTTCTTTTGGTTAGCCATTACTTGTCTCGAGAGCATGCTGTGAAGTTGAAATTCCCAAACGTATGTTTTGTTATTGTCGCCTGAAATCAGTAATTAAAGGGTTTTCTGTTTCTCTCTTAAATTGTTTGGAGAGGAAAGGAAAAAAAAAAAAAGACCTCTGGTACATCTGCTTTAACTAGTAAAATACTTGGGTGGTTTTAACAAGGAATAAGGGAGGAAATGTTTAGTTGCCTTAGACCAGGAAACAATAATGATAAAAGCTTAGTACTTTGACTCGGGTGTGAGTATCAGATATAGTTATGCGTCCGATATAAATATATTTAATTTTCGTCAAGTTTTTCTATGTATTTTGAGGGTTTGTAGAGAGTCATATCCTCATACTCATGTACAAATATGTGTCAAACATAAGTGTCTAACAAGGGTAATTCAAGAAAAATGAAGAGTTGGAGCAACATAGATGATAACCGGAGGTAAATCACTTCTAATTTTGTAACAATATAGTACGTCTAAGTTGTTTTTGAAATACAGCAGATAAAGGAAAGGAAGAGAAATAAAATTCATCAGAAGCTGTCGTGGTTGCTAACAAAATCATCACTTATAAGCAAATAGAGTTACGAAAATCTACTTTACTCTGTTCATTTCTTCCATGGCTTCAGAATAGAGAGCACAATGATGAGTGCAATAATGAGGAGCAAGATTATGGAGATCATCATGCATTTTCTTGACTTTTTCCGCAAGCTCTTTGCTTTCCTTAGAGCATCTGTTCCTGATTGTACATGGTCTACTGCATTTGTAACCTATAAGCAAAAGAAGAAATTTTTCATAAGGAATTTGATTAGACATGATATAATTACACGATATAAGATGATAAAAATAATAATAATATGAGTATCACAAACATATGAATGTCAAAGAAGTCCATATAAATACTATCATAACATAAAATAGTAAAATAAATACGATATAAAGAAGCAAATCTTGGGATCTAGAATTAATGATTATATTTAAATGTGACTGTGGAATATGCCGAGGGTCCATGTCCACTAGATTGAGGGGTTGAGCGTCATGTCTAGTTACCCATCTGACCATCGGCAAGCTGAAACATGCTTATCTTAGCCCAAAAAGGTAAGAATGTGTTTAATAGTGAATGACTGAAAAATTAATGATAATAAACATGACCAAGGTCTTTAAGAGGAACTATTAAAGCAACTAGAGCCTGAGATCTTTAACTTGAAAGTTTCACAACAGAATTAAAGAAAAAAAAATAGTGGAGGAGATAGAATTGTTTCCTTGGTGTTTGCTCAAGTTGGATGGATTTCTATATGGACCCCAAAAAATGGCAAAAGTAAACTTCACCCGTATATAAGTTAAAAGGAATACGAGCTAAAATAGATTGGTTAAAACTGAAGAAAAAGAAAGGAGAAGGATTAAGGACTCCGTTAATTCTATTCATCTATCTGAACAAGACACGAATTGAGGATCATGAACTTAAGGGTCTTAACCCATTGGCTCATGCAATTATTAGGTATATAAGCGGACTAGATATTTATAATTTTTGAAATATTTAAATCTACTAAATCTTTTCAATATTTGAACCTATGGGGGGAAAAAAAAAGAGGATAATTCAAATAGGGGTTGCTTTACATTTGAAAAAATCAAATAAATGTTAAACAAAAGAGTCTTTCACACTTTAATTTAAAAATAAAAGAGGAAAGTGATGAAACGGGAGAGTGCTGAAAACGAAAGGGTTAAAGGAATCATGCAAAGTGGAATATGCAGTCCCCTGATACAAGCAAAACTAGTGCTTGCACAATAGCCTACATGATCAAGCAACAAACAAAAAAAGAAAAAAAAAAGGAACCCAACTCAAGCAGCCTAACTAACTACTCTTCCAAGGTTTTAGGACCCCGACAACTATAACGGCAACTATGATTAGGAGAATGATAATCGCAATGCACATCCACTTTCGTGTACTCTTCTGTTGTTTCTTTGCATTTTGAAGTGCAATTGTCCCTGACTGGACGTTAGTGACTGCGGTAGCAACCTGAACAAGATTCCCATTAACACACAACGCCAAGCAAAACGCATCCTTTGACCTATTTTACATGCAAAAATACCCATTCTATAAGTGATGTGAGAAGAGGAACAAACCTGACTTTCGATGTTATCTAAAATTTCTCCTTGGGCTCCAACAAGAACTGCCATGTCGAGGTAAATCTGAAAAATAGCATAGTCCCATTGGAAAAGTTAGCTTGGTTAGTCCATCATACATGCTAAGGGCTCGGTGCAGATTTACCTGTTGCAAATCAAGAAGCTTTTTCTCAATCTCCATCACAGCATCATGTCTTTCTTGGATTTCCTCCACTGTATTTAGTATCTACAACCATAATAAAATACCAAAACTGTACTAGCAAAGCATATTTAAGCAAATAATCATCTTCCCACGTGGACATTTGCATGTCCACTTTTCATTCTTCACATCGTACCCGACGAGGTTCTAATTCTGTTCTGGTTCCATTGATCAAGTGTATAGCATAGTCAGCCTTCTATTTTGAAACCTTTTTCCCTTGCAAAAAATAATGATAAAAAATGTCTTTGCAATGCTCCTGAAAACGGTCCTTGACAGTGACTAAGGAAATCCTAAATCGTAAAAGAAGACTCGAATTCTTTGTTAGGACTAGTAAAGAACAAGACTGGTCCAATAAGCCAAAATAGCTTAGCAGCATGGACATGCATACAGCTAACAAACAATGATAATCTTTGTTTCTTCAAAGTGAACTTGTGTTAAATGCAAGAAGGCCCTACCTGTCCTCGTCCCTGTTCTTTAATCGCCTTCTGGAAAATTTGCTCACTGTTTCCAGTCTCAATGAGGCGGTCAATTGTCTAAGACAAGAACACATTTTGGCATATTAAAACAACATACTTATGAATTAGTGCCAAGGTTCCAACATCAAGCTTAGGCTCACCTCTTCATCTGGTCTGGTCCCGGTAACTATTCAAACAGCAATAAAAGAAAAGCATCAAGTGTGATGAATAATAATTAGATTATTGATTCCGGGAAAAAAAAATTCAGATTACTTTGTAGTTCTGGCAATAGGTAAGCCTTATATTCTAACCTGTAATGACCCTTCTTTCCACAACCTCCCGATACTCATCCTGGATCTTTTGTCTGAGAGTCTGAAACAGAATATTAAGATGAGAAAACAGATAGTATCTAAAAGGATGCCAACCATGTTGTATAGATATACCTGAAACTCTATCATCAAGTCCTTGAATTTTGTTGCTACGGCACTGCAAATGGTAAAAGAATCATAACGATAAAAAAGCTAATGGGTCAACTTGTTTTGTTCTAGATAAAGGAAAAGACCTAAAACTAAGTGTTTGCAACGCACTTTGTAACATTCGTCCTGGATCTGTCAACGCTTGTTCCCTTCTCACATCCAGGTTTCTGCCGATTGGCTAAGTTCTGGTGATTAAGTTAGAAAATCAGCAAATAGGCTTCAATTACATAGCTATAAAGCCCGAAAATTAAGACATTTGAAGAAAAAAATGAACAAAAGTCTTACATCTTTGTTGATAGCTTCTAATCTTGCTTTGACATTACGTGCTATCTTTCCAACCTCGTCAATATCTTTCTCCATTCGCTTCTTGATAGCTTCAAATTACATTTCGACAATGTGAAACGTAAATAAACATGGAAAGTCAGGAACATCTTCAGGAATTGACAATGAATACGGGCAGAAAAAATATTCCCCACATAAAACTTCATCTCAAACTTGTAGCTGCTACTAAATATCAATTTTTCTCAAGTACCTCGGACACTAATAGTGTAACTCTAAGTTGGATGATAATTAATAGTCAAATATGCAGATGAGTTACAGACTATGCATTATTGCCATGCAATGCTCATATTGAATGTGCAAAGGTTAGTATTGGACAGATAAAGCTTTCCACCTTTCATAGCAGATGCCTTTGTAACAGACTTTGACTCCTCATTAGCATCCTGTAGAAAGTTCACATTAGATATATGTAAATTGTGATAATAAACAGCAAATTTATCAGTTAAACATTACTATCAAAGAGATTCACAAAGTACGGTAGAGCTGAGAAGCAGGACAAGATGTCCTGAATTAGCAGAACAATTCGTGATAATGGAATTTAGCACATTCCAAAACACGTCAGGTTAAACGTTATAAACACAGACAGCGTCTAAATAAAAGTTGATCCATTTGAAAATGGACCAAACCTAGCACAAAAATATCCCGGCACACTAGTCAATGCTAAAATAATCTCAGGCGAACATCCGACATACCTTGAGTTTCCTAAGTAACCCAGAGAGCTTCTCCACCTGTTTCTCAACATCTTGTATCTATATTACAAATAATAAGAGCATGAAGAAATTAGATGGTTTTCACTTAAAAACAAAATAAATGTTATAAAGTGCAAACCAACAAGCAAGACAATCTGAGTAAAGGAGTTTCAAAAGTCTTGTTGTATTGTCAGATTTCTACTTTTCAATTCAACTCATTGAAAATATATATATATATATATATGAAAGTTCAATAAATTAATAGATAATAGCTTTCAAGCTTTATACGTAAGGTTGCAAAGAGTGAATTAGCTACCACAATCAACTAAGGGTTAATTTGTTTCTCTCTTGTAAGCATATCGCAGACCTGCTTATTGAAAGCTTCCATTCCCATGTCAGAGTTACTTCCGGTTCCGGGAACCTGTCTTCCCATTTCGATATCACCATGGCTTCCAGCATCATCGACAAATGAATCCTAATCGAGGAAATAAGAAATTCATTAAGTTCTAAAACAAAGCGTAATGAAGCTATCACAATAAGTGGAAAAGAATTGACAGAAGTCAGAACAAAGCAAACTAAACCAAGATATAAACCCGACCCAATTCAGTCCATGTTTATATAGTGGAAAGGCATTCAAAACCTAAGCATGGTTCAAACATTGGTTCCAACTATTGAACTTACAATCATCCAGAAATAAAAACTTTTCCAAGTAAATTCTCAGTAAGCAAACAAAGAGAACGAGGAAAATCATTAAAAAGGAATAAACTTGGTGTGATGCTAGATTACAAAATCAAAATAAAGTAACATAATTAAAAAAAAAAAAAAACTTTCATACACATAATAGAAATAGCAAAGCCAGGAGAGTCGTCATAACTAGGAAACACTAAACCAGCTCCGAATAAACCAAGAAACACAAAATTAAACATCCAATTCAGCAGTAAATTCCCAAAAAATACGAAAAAAACAAAACATGATCAATCAAGCAAATGAAATAGAACCCAAGAATTTCATGATGTTAACTTAATTAACGAAGTAAACCGCAACGACTGAGACTAAGGTAAGGTGATTGATCATTACCGTGAGTAAGTCGTTCATGTTGACGAAAAACAAAGAGATGGGTATTGATCAGTTGAAACTTCAAAATTCAGAGGAAGACGAACGCAAAGCTAAAGAAATTTTCGTTATGAAAGAGATGTTTTTATTTATTTATTTATTCAGTCATTTACTAGTAAAATTTCTGGGCTTTCTTTTCTTCGGCCGGCTCTTATAGCTTTACTTTGTTTAAGAAATTAATTTAAGAATTTCTAACGTTAAATACAACAAATTCCAATGGCGCCCATGATTTTCATTGTACGACCAAAGAACATTGTGTAATAACGATGCTTCGTTGCGGCTATCTT
>JBBYHM010000016.1:2399874-2422844 GCA_038381775.1 Adansonia rubrostipa | reverse complement strand
AATTTATATCATAAAAGATTAAATATATAAAATTATATAAAAATTAAGTTATCCATGTTTAATAACTCAATAAAAAATATAAATTATTAAATATTAAATAAAAAATATTCATATTTTTTATTTTTTTAAGATAATATAGGTGGACCTAAATAGATTTAAATTATTCATGTACAAACATGGATGGATCTTGACAAAATTTAATGCTCATATTTTGAATCAAAACTAGGGTTGGACAAATATATTTAGTGTTAAAGCTCCATGTGGACCCTAACCAAACTCTGCATGGCTTAATTCATGAACACCTCTAGTGAGAGTCCTTTAGCCATTGGATATCACGGTACATAATCAGGTTTATGGTCACATTTAGATATTTAGATCTAATAATATTAGATACTATTACATAATATGACATGAAAAAAGTAATTAAAATTTAACATGAATACACAGATGTCTCAAAATAAATATAATATGAATTATCAAAATTTATATAAATATAAAGTATCTTAAATATGATTATGTGAGTGTCATTTGACTATTGTATATCATGGTACAGAAACAGAGCTATAGTCACATTTAGACGTTTAGACTTAATAATACTGAGCACTATTACATAATATGACACGAAAAAAGTAATTAAAATAATACATAAATATATAAATATCTTAAAATAAATATAATATGAATTATTAAGGTATCTAAATTTATATAAATATAAAATATCTTAAATATGATAAAATTTACGAATATAAAATGGATAGGTTCATATTCATATAATAAAAATATCCTATTAACATTTATAAATATTCCTAGAAAGAAAAGTAGAATCAAACCTGAAAATCATATATATATATATATAAGGCAAGCTTGAGTTTACATGAATATTAATGGTATGATAATTAAATAGTTGTAACTTAATTTGGAAATTAAAGCTTAATTCTGGTCTGGCATGTGGACTCAACACTCCCAGATCGGATAAAAATCGAGATGTCACATCTGCTAGGAACCGATGCATGCAACTTCAAAACCTTCAATACCGTCACCTTCCCATGCACCGTGGCATCCGTCGTGAAGTTGACGGATCCAGCCAAAACGTCGGCCCAAAACGTAGCGTTCGAAATCAACCGATCCACCATAAAATCCGCGGAGGTTGTGATGTTGAGCTTGCCAAGTGAAGGAACCAGCGATTGTTCGATTGGAACTTCGGCCACGACATCGCCTCGGTAGTTTACAAAAGCGGTCGTGTTCTTGAACTTGAAGCTCCCGTAATTGCGGTTGTTAATGGCGACGACCATCCCTACCGTCACGTTTACTGTCGTTGCATTGAAAACTAAGCCTCCTGAACCGAAACCAATGTTTTCGAGGCCTTGAGGATAAACAGTGATTTCTGGGTTCTTTGGTTTAAAAAGGGTAAAAGCCAAAATAGTGAAAACTATGGCAACAATCACTATGAAAATTGTAATCACGGCGCAGCATATTTTGAGACCTCGAGAAGATTTGAGAGTGCCCATTGCGATGATTACAGATTTGATTTCTGGGAAAAAAATTTTGTGCTAAATTAGAGGCTAGAATTGATGCAAATTATGGTGATAACTCCAAATACTTTGGTTAAATAGAGTATTTAAAAGCAATTATTAAATTTGCAAATCAAAAAGATGTGCTCAATGTTGTTAGATTCTGAAACTTGAATGCTATTTACACTTTGGGTAGGAATCTATTTTGGACGGAGATATTTTTGCCCTTTAATTTGGTTTGTTTTCAATGATTCGTCCACTAAATTTTATAGTTAGTAGTAATTGTTTATGAAAGTTTGAATCCTAGTTTGGATTTAATTATGATAGGAATTTAATACTTTTGGACCTTTTTTTATATGTATGAAGGCGGTAGAGAGGTCCAATTTTTGACATCCAATTTCGATTTTTGCAAGTAAGTCTTGGACCATAAAAAAGCCTAAAAGTTATACACGTGACTTTTGGGCCAAATGGTAGATGGGTTGGGTACTTGGGTAGGCTCCCAAAACATCTCTATATTATTGTTTTAATTTGACTTTTAATACCCAAAATCTTTTTTATTTTTATTTTATTATTTTAATCATTTTATTAACTAAGATATGAAAAAAAAAATTAAAAAATTTGAATGGTGAAGTTTTCAAAGTTTTATAAAAATTTAATTTAATTTAATTTGATAAAATATTAAATTATTTAATGATCCAAAAAATATAGATAATGAAAAATATATTCAAGGCAAATCAAGCTCTAAGAAACTATTTCAACTGCATGTTGTTTTAATTAACCTTTCACAATTTTATTTTTTCTCTTATGAAGTTTTAAAAATAAATAATTTAACACAATTTTTTATTTTTAAATTACAATGGTGTATATTTATGCCTTATATGATAGTAATGGCATAATATATAATCGAAAAAACAAATTAAGTCAAACGAGTCTTAAATATTAAAATCAAAATATGATCTTTTATTTTTAAATGAATTTTTCAAGTTTTAATATTTTAATATCAAATAACTTTTATATTTAAACAAACAATTTAATCCTCAAACAAGTTTATCTTATTTGTAAAAACCATGCATAACCTACCATATTTGATTATGACTAGTTTATTACTAGCATCGTTTCCATTAATTATGACTTACATTTCCCCTTCTATTGATAAGTAATTAGGATCTTTTTACTATTCAATATATAATCCGTTATTGTTTTTTTAATTATTTTTTATCTTGATTTATAAAAAAAGTCAAAGCCCAAAAAATTTATTGTTCATCATTTTATCCTTCTCATCCAATCAAAATGTATTATATTAATATGTCAATGTGCAACATAATATAAACAGTCCACATATAGTTTGACATAAAGTTGTAAATTGTCACTCTTTTAAAATGTATCTACCTAGATTTTACATGCACATCCTAGTTATGCATCCCCTGCCACATTCTTTTAAGACCCACATTAAATTAAAGTACCCATAAACTTAGAGAGGCCAACCATTACAAGTTAAATGTGAACTATAAAGTCAAAATTAACTTTTTTTTTTAAGTATTATAAATGTCATGTCAAGATTTTATGATCATTCGTATAAAATTAAATCCATAAAATTTAAAATTTAATATAATAGTAATGCGATATTATAACATAATAATAGAATATTATAAAAATCAAACCTTAATTAGATTATATTATCAAGATCGATGTTTGAAAATAAAAAAATAGCTTAAATAACTTGATATATACTAAATATCATGATGAAATTATTATAATTTAATTTTGTTATGAACTACTTTTTTAGGTTTATCTTTAATCTAGTATTAGATCCTCCCTTCTGTCTATAGATATTGCAAAAATGTAATATTTTTGCAGCTGACAAGTCAGGGGAGTACAACATCATTAAATAATTGGTGCTGGATTTTGGACGTTTACTTTCGAATTTTTGCAACTGGTCATGATATTCACCCAAGGCTAATCTACATCTTACCTAACATTTCTATTTTTTTTTGCAGAAATATGTTTTGAGTTGGGGTCCACTTTGATTCCCAACAAAAAGAAAATATTTTTCGAAATAATTCATAAAATGACGTCTTTAATGTGATCGACGTTTATGTAATTAAAGATGAGATTCAAATGTTTACCTTTTATTTAAAATTATCAAACTAAGTCATGCGTTGGTCAAAAACCACGAGCTAGTGACACGAAACGCCCGTAATTCTAAGCATGCGACACTAGCCCGCCGTAATCCCAGCTGATTAGGCATCAATTAGGGGTGCTTAATTAAAATATAAATAATATTTAATATATTAATGATAAAATTTGTTAATTATATAAGCAGAATTTAAAAATTGTAACATGTCTTATTTATTTATTTTTTATTTTTTAAATATATAATAAAAATATTTTTTAATTTTTTAATTTCATAAATTAATATCAAAATATCATATAATTATCTTTAAAATATTAGCCCCTTTGATTAATTTCTTACTTAGATGGTTGGAGTTTACAGAATATACTTGTCTTTATTCAAGGTTCGCTAATGCATAAGCAAAAGACTACCAAAGCAAGCATAAAAAAGAGAAAGTTCATATTTTTCATTTTTTATAAGTTGAGTTTTTTAATTTTATGGTTAAAAGGTTGAGATATGTTTTTTAAAGTTAATTTTTAAAAATTTTAAATATATTTTTTCACTAGATTTGATCTCTATTAAATTAGAATTAAATAAAAAATTTTATAATTCGAATCGTCGGTTCAAATTATTGTTTAAATAATAAAAAAATTTTATTTAAATTTAATTATAAATAATAATATAAAAATTATTTTATAATATTATTTTAAATAATTAGATTTTCAGATTGGTTTAACTCGAATTTTAACAAAAAAAAACTTCTAATCGTTTTCTGTTTTGACCCATAAATATCTATACATATCATTTTACTAAACCTTATTTATAAAATTAAAAATTTAATTTAATTAATTTATATAATTAATTAATATTTAATATAGTTAAAATTTATAGCTCAATACTTAAAAATTTTTTTATCGCAACTACAGCCAAATTAGATTTAGAATGAATAAGCATTAATTGAGATTGTACCATATGATATGTGATATGTCATTAAAGATAAACATTGAAGTGTGAGCAAAGGAACAGCCAAAAGATTTTGCCAATCTGCAAAAAATCTTAGCGTAGCCCAACCAACGGTTAAGTAAATTCAATTCAACTACCTATCAACGTTGGACCTTCAACGCCCCCCAGTGTCAACTACCATTCTTCTCTTATCCAAAACAGCCAAGAACCAACTAGGACTCTCTTTGAGGCCTTTCGGAGCCAAGGAATCTCTGTTTCAACTATTAATTAATGCTGCTGCTTCAGGTTTCTGCAGACTCCCTCCCTATATATATAGCTTTAGTCTTCAATAAACATTTATTCCTTGTAGGTTTTTATTCTTTTTTCTCTTTATTTGTCTAAAATCTTTTATGGCTGACTTGGATCGTTCATCTGGTGATATTTCTGTGGATTCTAGAGGTAACCCATTTTTGTACTTTGCATTTTTTTTCCCCATGTTTAGATGTTTCAATCACAGTTAATGATGAATTTGATAACTTTCTCGCGATTGACTTTGTTTCTATTCTTACATGTTTACAAGCTTTCAAATCTAATGGATGTTTTTGGATGTTAATTTGAGTTATTTTTACTGCAATTCTGTGGCGCCTATGGGTAAAAGTATTAATTGGTTTTAGCTGTTTGTTGGGCTGCAGAAGAATCCAGCCAAGATTCGAAGCTTGAATTCTCAGAAGATGAGGAAACCCTCATCACAAGAATGTTCAGTTTGGTTGGAGAGAGGTAGATTTGCTTCTCTACAGGATTACTTTTAATTTTTTTTTCATTAAAGTATTATAAATATTAAAATTTAAATTTTATATAAAAATGAGTTGGGCGAATTCAAGATTCAACTGTTTAAACTAAGGTTTCTTAAAAATAAAAGAAAAATTATAAATATTAAAATTAAAATCATAAATTTATCAAATATCGTTTGTTAAAAATTATATAAATCGGGTAAAGCTGAGGTTCAATCTTGTAAATTAGTTTGTTTTGGAGCTAATAAGAAAAGGGGTTCAAAACTTTTACAGATGGTCTTTGATAGCTGGAAGAATTCCTGGAAGAACAGCTGAGGAGATTGAGAAGTATTGGACTTCAAGATACTCTACAACAATCAAATGCAAGACCCAAACTGAATTTGGGCTTTTTCAATTCAGGGCATGAAAAAAAAAAGAAGAAGCTTTTTGTGGGTAATTTTGTAAGAAAGCTTGGTTCCTTTGTAGTGAGAATTGCATTTGGCCAGTTTTGTTTTGCTTGAGGAATAGAAAACTACATTATATATATATATATATATATATATATATATATATATATGGTTTTCATTCTAGCTAGCAAATTAAGAAAAAATTGTACAATGACTCATGGTCGCCATTTGCTATAGTATGGTAATTAGGAGTTCGGGTTCTTTTGTAATCATTTTTCTTGAAATTTGGTGTTATGACTTTCAAAAATGAATTTTAGTGAAAACCATGAGCTTGAAAATCTATGTAAATTTTGGAGTATTTTATGCCCAATAGTTCCAGTCTGAAGCACTTGATTGCTTTGGACATTTTAATTCATCTTTTGTGGACTACCAATTTATGTGAGAGTATAAACTTTAAACTTCAGAAATAGGTTAATATATATATATATGTATATTTCCGAGTAAATTCTGAGTAACTAAACAGAAGAGAATTAGGAAAATCACTAAAAAGGAATAAACTTGGTGTGATGTTATATCACTAAATTGAAAATAAAGTGAGCATAATTTAACAAACAAATTGAAACTTTGAAACTCAAAAGAGATAACAGAGCCAGGATAGTCCTTAAAACTACTAAAAACCACTAACCCAGATTCAAATAACATTCAGAAACCCCAAAATAAACGTCCAATTCTAGAAAGAGGAAAAAAAAAAAAACTTGATTGATCAAGAAAAAAACAGCTACAGCCCAAGAATGGCATGATCTTAATTTAATTATCCAAGCAAATTACTGCTGCTAAGATCTTTTATTAAAGGAATAAAGGGTGTAATAGGAATCTCTTTTTCTATATATATTGGAATTGAAATTAAAATAACTAATGGGAGGGAGACTTTTAAGATTGGAGTTCAATATTTATGGAGATCCAAAATCTTGGAAGAAAATTATCAAATTTCCAAGAGAATCACTTAAATTAAAAGTTCAAATTAATTTACTATAATGAAATAACTGATAATGATAGTCTTTGTTAGACTTTGTATAGCTCAATATCCACTACGACTAACTGTGCCTCTAAATACATAGAGACAATCCCCGTTCTCAACACCGTGCCATCTTAAGCTACAATTCTCACGCATGATCCTTTGCTTGTGTATAAACAAATAATCATCTTGGGGAAGAATCTTCCTGCTTAGCAGCAACTCTCTCAAATCATTAACAGTGCTGCAATCTTTCATTTCTAAAGGAATGGTAGCTGCATTTAGCAAGCTTGAAGACATTTGCAGCACTATATTTAGCTTCCTTGTTGGAGGGTCTTCCCTTAAATGATTCATAGTTTTCAAGAAAACGATGATTTCGGAGAATTCACAGATCCCATATTCACTCAGGTTTCGAAAATCATCAGCCAATTCTGTTCCCGAAAAGAATAGTGACATTCTTTTAATCGGTGTGCCATCAACAATGTGGATTTTTTCTTTCAAGCTGCGCACGGTTTCGGTTCCATCAATTTCAATGGTAATCTGTTTAGCTGAAAATTTTACAGTGATTTGCATTTTACCGCAATGGTTAAATGGAGGTGAAAGGGGTTTCGAGACAAGGTCGATTTTGGTACCATGAGTGACAATCGGGTAATCTTCCATGTCTAGTCCATCAACCAGCTCCCAACCAGATACAGAAAGAGCTTGTTCTCCTACTGGAATTCCCAGCAACTTTTCTAACTTCCTTTTGATTGCTAAAACAGGTTCCTGGGAACCAACTTCCATGGCAAATTCACGTCCCCAGGCAACAATGATTACCTTCATTGTGCCCATCTCCGGTTAGAGGAGTTGCAGCAAACGTTTATGCGAGGCCAAATATCAGTTTCTTTATCAATGTCAAGAAATTTTCATAGATTTTTTTCCCTTGTTTGTGACTGAAATTTTAAACGAAAAAGCATGCAAATTAAATCCAGGATGCATGAATCTCATGGGTCACGTTGGATGAATGAGAAATTCATGCCGATTGACAATTAATCATAACTGTTTTGCAACTTTGCCAGTTAAATATATTCACTCCAATTGCATTTTGTACGTGATTTGAAGGAGGGCCATATTGTCAAAATCGAAGATCAGTAAATGTGTTACCCGAACTCTTCATTTTACCTAAAATATTTGGTGCCTAACACATATTTGGACCTCAATTCTTTAGTTGCAATTGCAGGCGCACCTCCCATTCATTAGATTTTAGTTTTCTGCCATTTTCAAGTTCATGGTGACTGCAATTCCCACTGTTATCCATCAAATATAAATACCCGAAATAAATATAAGAATTCGTTTTTTTTAACATTCTTAGTGAAGTTTTTAAATCCCATAAACAAAAGTAAAAAATTGAAAAATAATATTTTTATTATATTCATTTTTATAACATTTTTTATTATAACATACAAGAATATGTGCTATCTTATTAAATTTATTAAAGGAATTTTTAAACTCCATAGTGTATCATATAATTTTTCAGAAATATATTATTTAGTTAAAGGAGAATCAATTTGATAACTTTGGAAGGGTAGACTTTTTGCAAATAATATACATACTGAGAATATTGAAATTAATTAAACTTTAGGATTGATTCCCTATAACAGCCATATATCTCCATAGTAAAGCTTCTTTTTCATGATAGGTGGATTATTATTCTTCAAAATCCTATTTCTAAAACCTTTTGAGTTACAAGGAAAATGGATAATTGGACCGACAAGCCTAAAATTTAGGCTAGGCAAAACTTCAGCAAAAGCTAATAATTTTTTTTTTTGAAAAAAAAAAGTTTGTATCTCAAAAATTCCTAATTGAAATTGAAGAAGTCAACCATTACCCTTACACCACTCATCAAAAGAAAATTGAAATAACTGTTGTTCCAATGCTGCAAGCCTAGGGTATAAATATAAGAGGAATAGCTAATTAATAGCCGTCCAAATCCTTGTCTCTCATTTCGCATTTCTGACAGGGGAGTATGTGGCCATCAAGAAAAGTTCACAAACGGCTTGTTGTTTTATTGCCGCTAGTTAGTGTGCAAGTGAATTGCTTCTCTACGCTCTTTAGAAGCAACAGCTAATTAATTAGGTGTATAATACAAAAGAGCAATAGCTTAAACCTAGAACTTAGCTTAATTTGTTTATGCAATTATTTTTTAAAGTTAACATCCAATAAATTTTGACTTCAAATTTTAATATCTGTAACTTTTTTTTTTTTAATTTTTGAACCAAGGTCTCTTCCGTAGAACAACACGATATTCTCATGCATGGTTCATCTTGTTTTATTACTTATTTTTAGGAGTATCATTTTATTTATTTATGGTAAATATAAGGAAACTTTAGAATTTTTTTTAATAAAAAGCTCATAAATAAGAAAAAAATTATAAATATTAAGATTTAAATTTTAAACATATTAGATATTTTCTCTTAAAAGTGGCTATACTAATTAGACAAATTTCCTAGTTCCGGCTGAAGGCCAAATGGAAGTTAATTCAAAAGAAGATACAATTAGGTTTTCGATTGATTTTTACACCCTACACTTAGCTATCTGAATGTTAGAAGTAGCGAACCTTACAATTTATGTATGTATCTTGTAAACATAAATCCAATAAAAATTATTAAATATATCAATTTTTAAAAAACGAATATGACACGAGTATGAAATATAAAATATTTATTATACTCAAACATATCATATTTATTATATTATTTTCATGTTTATTAAACATGTCATAGTTTCGTTCCATGTCTAAAACTTTGATATATGAACTAACAGAATCACATAAGGTACGACATTTTCCAATTTCCATCCGTGACTCTTTGAAAAACACCAATAAAAAGAAATTAATGCTTTTTTTATTTATTCCTTTCTGGGTAACTGAAAGTGATTGCCGCCTAATTATGACCAATTAAGTTTTAATATATTGGCCAAAATATTGAAATGGCTTCTTAAACAAATACTGCTAAAGTTTCCCAGCTGTTAGGCGGCTGCCAGGCCATGGCTGTTAGCAGGCCCCTCTCAAACATGGAAATGCATGAAACTTGCTCTTAACCAACAAATAATGGAACAAAAAAGAGCCTCAAGATTCTTCTAATAATCAGAATGCGACGGTCTCTTAACAGCTGTTTAAACTATGAAACAACCAAAATTTTTCATGGTGTGGTTGTTGAGGTGGAATCTGTGTGCAGCATTGGATCAGTGAACTCAGCTACATGGGATGGATTGGAGAGAAACTGGCTTGGTCAATAGTTTGAACTTGGAAGAATTTGGAGCTCGGCTTCATCAAGGATCTAAAGAATTACTGTGCATGAAAGTGATTAATTAGACAAAGTCATGGGTTGGGCCGTTCGATCCGTAATTTTCTTTATTTTCTTAACTAGGCTTGGATCGATCTAAAAGTATGTATTATTATTCATAATCATAGTTTTTATATCTCATCTGACCCATTACGAATAGAAACGAATGAACTGCCAGACAGATCTTTGTCATTTACTTTGGCAGCAGGCGAAGTCAGAATTGTTGCCTTTTCTTTAATGGACAAAACATGTAGTAGGCGAAAGCACAAGAACAAAAGGGTCTAGTTCTCTCACGGGCTTATCGTTTTATTACTATTTAATATAATTTTAATTTTAATTTATAATTATAATTATAATTTTTGTAATTAATAAATAAATTATACATATATAAAATAATAATAATAATAATAATAATAATAAATATATTAAAAAATTAACGAATAAGATTTTAACCTGTAAATCGGCCTTGAATGAGAGATAATGGACTGAATATTAAACTAAATAAAGTACATGTTGTTAGCACTAGTTAATATTATACTAATTAACTAATAAATTAATATTTTTCCTTAATTAGTTAACAATTCACCATCATAATTTTCTCATTTCCATGGGATATAGCAATGACCATATCTCTGTTGGTTGAGGTGTCAATCAATTCAAATGCATTGACTGCCAATCATAGATTAATATTGTTAAATTGAACTTGGGGCATTACATTATTTGTCAACAGACTGCCTAATAATAATTAAAATGTGATTCCTTGAGCTAACTTCTAACTTATGCTTAAGGATTTAATTTATCAAAGCTCAACTAATCCCTACTCTTGCAACTTATGTATTTGCAATTTGAGAGTTGATATTGATAAGCAACCGACAATCAAGCTTCTGTTCGTGTTCACTAGTTTATTTTTTAATTTGTTTATGTTCGATTTATAACTTATATTCAAGCTTCATTCGTGTATAATTATGTACGCTCGACTTCGTTCATTTTAATTAACAAACTTATTTACGAATATAAAATGAATATGTTTATGAATATATAATCAAACATTTTCACGAACAATTAATAATTTATTCATAAATAATAAATAAATAAACATGTTTCTTATTTTTAGCTATAAAATAATATAATATAATAATATAATAATTATATTATAAATAAAATAAAAAACAAATAATAATAATTTTAAATATATTATAATTGAACGATAAATAAATTTTAAATAATTTATTAAATAAACTTTAAACAATTCATGAATGAGTTTAGTCATGAGCATAAATGAATATGAACAAAAAATTTTATTCATAATCATTTATGTAACTCCATTAAAAAAATAAAATTTAAACTATTAATAAAATGTTTACCGAATGCTTTATTCATCTATAGTATTATTTCTCTCTTACAAAACGAAATGTAATGTATTTTATATATATATAGAAAAAGCTAGTATACTGCAATATATTTAAACAACTATAAATATAATCCCGTTGTCCAATAATCTTCTCAAGACAAAAAAATGGCTAAAGCCCAAAGGGTTATCTCCTTTCTCCAATTTCAGCTGTTCCTTGTTCTTCTGGTCTTAGACCAAAGCAATGCACAGGGATTGAAGATCGGGTATTACCACAAAACCTGTCCAAATGCTGAGTCTATTATCTGGAAGACAACTTATCGATTCATTTCTCGAGCGCCAACCCTTGCTGCTCCTTTGCTCAGGCTGCATTTCCATGACTGCTTCGTTAGAGTAAGTTATTGAGCCAAATGTTTGGATACATACATAGCTAGCAATATGTTACTACAAATGTATTTATAAGCCAGGATACATTGTATATTAGAAAAAGTGACTACTTATGTTATCCACGCTCTTTATCCATGTCGAACATATATGATTTACACATATTCAGATATGAGTATGAATGTACGATCTTTTATATATAAAAAAATAAATATACCCTTATCAAACACGTACTCATCTCTAAGATTCATCTTAAATTCAATAACCACTTACGTGTATCAAAATGAACGAATAAAGCAATTAAAATGTTTGATATTTTTCAGGGATGTGATGGTTCGGTTCTTCTAAATTCCACAAAGACCAACCAAGCTGAGAAAGATGCAATCCCCAACCAAAGTTTACGAGGTTACGATGTGATTGATGCTGTAAAATCTGCAGTCGAAGCAGTATGTCCTGGTGTGGTTTCCTGTGCAGATATCCTTGCCTTAGTAGCTCGAGATTCAGTTTCCATGGTAAAAATACATATATATATATATATATATACATATATATATATACATATATATATATATATATACACCTTTCATTGTCTGCCTTATCTCTCTAAATTTTACTAAACAAAAGTAATATTTCATCCATTTGTTTTAAATTCATTTTCAGATTCATGGACCTTTTTGGGAAGTTCCTCTCGGGCGAAGAGATGGAAGAATTTCAAGTTTGATTGAGGCCTTGTCAAACTTGCCTTCTCCTTTTGCCAATATAACACAACTCAAACAAAATTTTGCTGCTAAAGGTCTAAACACGAAAGATCTGGCGGTTCTATCAGGTATCTTCGATTTCATTTATTTGTTGGGATCGATTAAGGCCGAACTTATCACAAATTATAAGTCGACATAATGTATTTCAATATTATATTTCAATTTTATTGCATACGTTTTTTCAGTTTTCTTTTTTAAAATTTTTGATAAAAAATAATGGGATGGACGAAAGTCGATTAAATATGGTACTTGCTGGATTTGTCCAAAAGCCAGGTCAGGTGCGAGGCCCGGACAAAATATTAAAGAGTTTTATAATAATCAAGTCTGACTAGATCTAAAGTATGGGCAAGATAACATAATTCCAAAATTTTTAATTTTTGGCAAAGCAAAAAATCATTTAGATATGGTATTTGCTAGACTTGTTTGTAGGTGAGATCAAATTGAAGGCTCAAACAAGTTATTAAAAAATTTTATGATTATCATGATTGGCCTCGATAAAGAAAGATGGTAGAATTTTATGTTCAATTTTGGTATAGCTATATAAGGATACTGCTTAGGTACGTCTAGATTTTTACACAAAATAATGGTTTCTTCTTAAAATTTTATATAATTATATTTTTAAACGGGTTTTATTTTTTATTTAAATCTATTTTTTAAGTTTAACATTTTTATCTAAATTTTTTCAAATATCAAATGATATTTCAAAATTAAATGAATACGACAGTCCATAATTAATATTCCAATCTCATTATTAGTTATCCATTAACAAAAGAAATTGAAAGTATATATTAGAAAGATTTCAATAAAATTTAACTACGTAGTACCAAAAAAAAAAAAAAAGGAGTCATAATACATTGACAAATTTAAAATTCCATGTCTAAACAAAATTTTGTAGTTAAGTTTTCAATGAGATTGTAATTTTGTGCATCCTCCATTTTCAATTATATACAGGAGGACACACCATTGGGACATCTCATTGCAATGCATTCAGCAACCGACTCTACAATTTCACCGGCAAAGGTGACACCGACCCATCACTGGATCCCAACTACATCCCTCATCTGAAGGCAAAATGCAAGCCCGGGGACACCAAGACGCTGGTCGAGATGGACCCTGGAAGCTTCAAGACCTTCGACGAAGATTACTACACTCTTGTGACTAAGAGACGAGGGTTGTTCGAATCCGATGCCGCACTCCTTGATGATGCCGAGACTAAAGCTTATGTCTTCCGTCAGACTTCCACCCATGGATCTACCTTTGGGAAAGATTTTGCAGCGTCGATGGTGAAGATGGGTAAAGTTGGAGCACTCACTGGGAAGCAAGGTGAAATCAGGAAACATTGTGCTTTGGTGAATTAATGGAGATTTGTTTATTTTGATGGCATCTTAATTAGTTAAAATTGGAATGTGTGGCCAAAAAAGAAAACAGATTAATGAAAAATTTGTATTGTTTGTATACTTTATGTGTATGGCTTTTCCAGTGGCATCCATACATTACAGCTGAGTGTAATTTGTGGAAATTAATACTTCTGTCTGTATTTCACATGATTCCAACTATTTTCCAACTCAATGAAATCCATGTCCTTTCTTTGTTAATCGTTAGTTTAATTTATTACTTGCGATATAAGTACAGGGTGTTGACAATTCAATCAACCAAATGATGTATTATAATCATTTAAAATTAAATATAAATATTTTTTTTAATATAAGATGATACCATTTGATTTATTAATAATTTATAAATTTATACATTATTAATAGTTTAAATATAAATTTGATAAATTTATTACGGATCCATTTAAATTTGTAATCAAAAAATGCAATCATAAAACATATTTTTAAAGCGATAAATGTCTCTAACCGAGAATTCAAATGAACTTTATCAAAAATTGTTGGCTATTATTCCTCCCAAAACTTAGGCCTTGTTGCAAAAAAAAAGTTAAATGTATAAAATATAATACTTTATCACAATTTTAATTATATTTTGTTTTTATATTACTATTTTACTTTGTTAATTGTATATGGGTATCTCCTTTACGATAATTTTGGATCCTACATAAGGAATCATCCATTTTAATCGATATTACTTTTAACTTCTATAATTAGTCATCAGCGGCACCAACGAGTGCAAAAACGAACTTCTGGCAATTTTATCGATTACTAGAATGTGCAACAATTGACCTATATATAAATAAAAAGAATTCTTTAAACTTATTTATCATAAAATGATATATTTATAATTTATGTTATATAAATTTTAATATATTTATATCATATTTATATTATTTTTTAATTTAATATTTTAAAATAAAAAATATTAAAGAAAACAACAACAAAATAAATTTACATCCATTTTTAATATATACTTACACATATATATATATATATATATGTATACCTTGCTGTCAGGCAGCACATGCGGTGAGAGACGAGCGAAAGAATAAAACAAAAAAACCCTAAATTAATAATTTCACCGATTAAAAATATCCTAAATTCTCTCTCTTCTTAAGCATGCTAACTAAATAATGAACTCTCTCAAATTAAGCGCCAATAATGACCAACTCTAGATTTTTTGCATTTTTTGTTTTTTTGCCATTTAATCCATTATTTGCATTTGAAGAAGCTGAATAAACTTGACTTTTCCTTTTCCTTTTTTCTTTTTTCCTAAAACATAATAATATTAATGAGTGTAGCAGGGTAGGGGCCACAGAACAGAAGCATATAACTTTTTCTTCTTTTTTTTTTTAATTTTAATTAATTTGGAATGACAATGATTGAAAGTGCAATTTTTTTATGTTGAAATTTGTTTAATTTATTTAAAATTTATATTTTTTTATTATTATTTGATTTTATATTTAATTTAATAAATAATATTTGTTGAGCATTTAAATTTTTTAAATAAATTTTTAAACACAAAATTTTCAAAATAAATAAAAATTAAATGTGACAAATTTGAATATTTAATACTTTACTCAAATTAAAATTAAAATGAATTTAAATAACTAAAATTTTTTATCTAAATCTATTTTTAATCCGCTCAAATAATAAATCTAAAATCAAAATTTATAAATTATATGAATTTTAATAACATCGGGTATTTAATGATTTTACTATTCATTCATACTATTTTTTTTTGTTGAGCCAAACAAAAAAGTCAAATTAAGGAATCCTTCTTGGCTTTAGGAAATATTATAATAAATTTAAATTTAACATTTAAACCTTATTATTTATAATATTTTTATTTTTAATTTATGAATTTTTCATTTAAAACAAAACTTAGAGAAGCAAATTCACGCTATGTATTGATCGATTATTAATTGACTGATCATTCTTCTAGATCGAATTTTTTAGATCATGTTCTTACGATCAATTGGTAGAATAAAGTGTCCTCAATTTATATTTAACTAAGTTGAATACATATGGCTATGTGTCTGTTGATTCCAAAACTAAAGTTTCGAGATTCCATCTTAAAAAAAAAAAAAAAAATTAGGGAATTTGAGTGGTTTGAGGGACAAGTAGCCTTAAGCTGCAAGTCGTGTGAAAGAAATAAAAGTACCAACTTTTTCATTCTTCAATTGTAACATAGATAAATCAAAAGCAACACAGTCCATGCTATTGGTTAATGGTTTTTCTTTTTTTTTTTTCAACAATTTATATTATTATTATTATTATTATTATTACTATTTACATTGATAGACAGATTTATATATTTATGAACAAAATCCAATTGTTATTTTTATAATTTTATTGTCATTTATTTTTTCTATTTTAAGGACTTGAACATATTTTGATTACTAAATATGAATTGAAATCAATTATAATTGGCAAATTTTTATATAGTTCTTCTAAATAAAAGTAATATTACAATTTCTTGTTTTATTAATGAAAACTAAAAACTCATCTTCTTTTGTAATAAGAAATATATTATTTTTGGTAAATTAAGTTTCCATAATTGTCTACTTTTAAATAAAAGTAAATAACACTATTACTCGCAATGGATTTTTTGTATTATCTTATTAAATTTATAAAATTTAAACTTGACTAAATAATTTCTATAATTAAAATTTAACATAAATTTATATCCATCATGTAGGTATGCAAAAACATGAAACTTATTTCTTTCTGGTAGGAAAGAGATCATAGTCTCAAAATATTAAAAAAAAAATTACAGATGCTGAAATTCAAACTCTGTACTTATTAAATACTATATTCTAAAGATAATTGAAGGAACCATTTGAATGCAAATTCAAACACGAAGCATCCTTTCCTTGTGCAACTTTAATTGCTTAGCCCCCTTGACATGTTCTCCAAGCATGGGACAACCATGCTTGGCCAAGGGAAATTTCTCAATCGTATAAAGTTTACAATTATCATGGTCCACCACTGCACAATTGATTTTCATGATAAATTATTATTCCAAAATTTTAAGATAAAATTAAAACCCAATAATCGATATGTCTTGAATCGTAGGTTTATCATATTAATTAGCATTAAACTCAACTCCATCCAATTTCTTGAAGGGCATAAAGTCATAAATTTTTACTAACTATTGCCCTAACTTAATACAATAATATAGTTGGGGAGTAATTACTTGAGTGTAATAGTTGAAGTGGAGAAAATAGAAAATGTGAAGGAAATGGAATTCAATTCGAGCAACTTTTATTACTTTGCAATTTGATGTTTTCCGTATTAAGGATTTAAATTCGACTTCAACTTTTTTTTTTATTATGTATACATCTTTAATCAAATATTTTTGTTAATGTGTTATATAATAAATCTGAACCTGATAATTTTAAGTATAATTATATGAATATAATACATATAAAATAATTAAAATACAATACGAATAATATCTCAAAATCTTATAATACTAATTATTAATATACCAAAATTAATATAAATATAAAATATATAATTATAATATAATAAAATATATAAAAATAATACGAATATATTAAACTGTTAATCTAAATAAATGGAATATTATATGACGTAATTCATAATTGATGCACCGTCGGAAAGACCGTATATTTTTGGCTGCTGAAAACAAAGAAATGAAGAATCAACCGACTGCCGGTTAACATTCTCTTTTCAAAGCCCTCTCGCTCCTTCAAAGCCTCAAGAGTCGTGGACAATGAATCTGACTCTACGTCTCTTTTCTCTTTCATCGACTTTGTTTTTTTCCTTAGCATTGCCTGCCTTAACCAAAATGACATATAGGTATGGCTCATATTTATATATTTTATATTATAATTATTTTTAACATATAATATATTTATATAAATTTTGATATACTAATCATGTTATATAAGTTTTAAAATGTCATGTATTTATATTCTGTTTGTATTATTTTCTTATATTATATCATATTTTATATTATATATATATTTTTTTTATGTTAGTATCATGTAAGTATAGAATCTAAAATTGTCAAATTTACAAGAGACAATAAAAAATAAAACATAAGAAATTGTAGATTTCTTTAGTTTCATTTTTGTCGAGTTTTTGATAAAATTTGCTCCCTAAACCTAACACCATATATTGTAGGTATATATGTCCAACATCAGTTCTAAGACATTTTCCAAGATTGCAACGATTTAAAAATTTCATGAATCTAAAACTTAACTCAATTGATTTGTATAATTATTTTTAAAATGTTACATCTAATAGATTTAAAATTTAAATCCCGACATCTATAATCATCTTTCTATTTTCAAATAAATTAGTTCATGAGTCAGGTTATGATCTGAAAATTTTTAAATTTTTTTGCTCAAGCACGGTCCAAGCCTAAAAGCTCATTTCATTGTTGCTTATATTATTAAAATATTATTTTCATATTAATATTTATTTATTTTTATAATTAAATTTTAATAAAAATATTATTTTTATTATTAAATAATAATTAAAATTGTATCAATTTAAATTTATAAAAATTTTATTCAAAGCCCAACCGGTACAAGTGAAACCTACACCCCCATATAGTCCCAAACCACAATCTCTTTGTAAAAAAGGAAAATTCCACTTAGATCTAATTATATCATAATTTTATGTCCCTTTTTTCTGTTTGACTGCTTGTTGTAATTCTGTGCTTTTTTTTGTCTTTTTCTTTTTCCTTCCTTTCATGTTCTAGGCATCAGCATGAAAGTATTATTTTCTATATATTTCAAGCAAGTTGGCAAACTTTATACTATTCTTGATGAATCCTAGTTTTTACTTTTTCTTTAACGTCATGTATTGTCGGCTATAAACAAAGTGAAAGCAACCAAGCAAGTACCCACTTATCGAATACAAAATTGTACATACGAGACAGCTTATCAAAGAATGCAAAATGTGTATAGTATCGTTAGCCATATGGAGCAGATGGACCAATTGATTTTAGTATGCCATTGATCAAAGATCAAAACCCACCAAATCTTCATCTGTAACATGCTTAGCAGCTATGTAAGAAAAATGATTCATATATTTCTTAAAAATCGTCGTTAAATGCACATAACAAGAATTAAAATAAATTTCAAAAATTTAGATCATATGTGGGCCTTTTTAATTCGCTGCAAAGCTTTTGTTTTTTTATCTTATATTAGCTATGAATATGTGTTTGATATAGATATGCTTAATTTTTTAAAATTTTTTTATATATTTAAAAGATCATACTTTAATACCTATGTTCAAATATATATCGGATATAAGTATCGAACATGAATAATTTAAGAAAAATAAAATATCTAAGCTATGTCATATGTGATATTCACTAAATTTTAATCAATTTAAATCAAATAAAGATTTTGATTCACACCATAAATTTAATCTCTGCGTAACACGTTTTTTAAGAATTTACACAATAAATCCTATGTCATTGTTGTTTGATCGGAAAGAAAGGCATAACTAATCCTTTTTTTCCCTTGCTTTTGATTAAATTATGTTTTAGTATATCTTAAGATAGGTAAGGTGAATAAAGTTCTTTATTATCTTACTTTTATATATATATATACATATATATATATATATATATTTTATCTTATAGTAGTTCAAATCAATGTCTCTATATAAAACTTGCCTTGTTTTCCGAATCTTAACAACATCGAACTTTGCTTTCTTTTCAAACAGGTTTTGCCCATATAATCTGGACAGGAACTGAAACAAACGTTCTCCAAATTTTTTCCCTAGAAAAACATGGCAGGGACAGGCTTTTTAGGGATCATTGTCGTTGGTCTTTTAGCATTTATAGGCTCAACTCATGCTCAATTGCAGATGAATTTTTACGCCAAGAGCTGCCCTAAAGCTGAGAATATTGTAAGAGATTATGTTAAAGAACATATTCCCAATGCCCCATCACTGGCAGCCACCTTCATAAGAATGCACTTCCATGACTGTTTCGTCAGGGTATATCCATCAAACTTCAGCCATTTTAATGTTTAGAATCTAAAGATCTGAGTTTGAAGATTTGCTTCTTCTTCTTTTTTTCCAGGGTTGTGATGCATCGGTGCTTCTAAACGTCACCTCCGGTGAAAAGAATACCATTCCGAATCGAACACTGAGGGGCTTTGATTTCATTGATAGAGTGAAGAGCCTTGTTGAAGATGAATGCCCTGGCATCGTCTCTTGTGCTGATATCCTTACTTTGATTGCAAGGGACTCAGTCGTAACCATCGTAAGTAAATCAGTGGCCCGAAGTTGATAGCCTGGAAATTTCATTTTCTAAACAAACTGTTTATTCATTTTTCGGTGGGGAAATAGGGAGGTCCATTTTGGAAAGTTCCAACAGGACGAAGAGATGGGGTGGTTTCGAATGTCACTGAAGCAAGTAACAACATTCCAGCGCCAACCAGCAACTTCACTAGTCTCCTTAGACTTTTCAACAACCAAGGACTTGATACAAAAGACCTGGTTTTGCTATCCGGTAATATGTTGTCCTGACTCCTCAAAGTTTTTTTTTTTTTTTTAATATCCATTTCCCAAACATTTGAATATGTCCAAGTTAGAATAATATAAAATTATTAACATTTTTCTTGTGATTCCACAATATTCAACATAATTAATAATACCATCTACATGCTTTTGTTGCATTGTTTTTCAGGTGCTCACACCATCGGCATAGCTCACTGCCAAGCGTTTTCAACCCGACTGTACAACTCCACAGGACCCGGCGGCGTGGACCCGACACTCGACAGTGAATACGCCGCAAATCTCAAGGCAAACAAGTGTAAAACGCCCGGTGACAACTCGAAAGTCGAGATGGACCCTGGAAGTCGCAACACCTTCGATCTTAGCTACTACACTCTGTTAACCAAAAGGAGGGGTCTTTTCAATTCCGATGCTGCCTTAACCAGCAACACGACTAGCTTGACTCTCGTCAACCAACTCCTTTCCAGCCCCAAGAAATTTTTTTACGCTGAGTTTGCTAAGTCTATGGAGAAAATGGGTCGGATTAGGGTTAAGACAGGATCAGAAGGTGAGATTAGGAAGCAATGTACATTTGTCAACAGTTAAACAAAAGGCTTTTGATTTGATTTTGGTTTTTTTTTTTTTTTCTCCCTTTGTTTTGGAAAAGATTTTATTTATTCATAGGACTGAGGTTAAGAGAATAAAGCAGCTGAAGAAAACTTTTCTTGGTTTCTTCAATCTTCGGTTGTGTATGTTGTCAGTGTCGTGTTGTAAGCTCACTGTTGTCGTTGTTTTTTGTCTTTTAATTGAGCTTAATAAATTCATATTTTCATGTATTATGCTGGATTGTTGAATAATTAATTATTATTACTTGTTCTTTTGATCCTTTTTCTATCCTTTTTCTTTTATTTCCCCCTATTTTTCTAGTTTTATCGTGTAATTTATTTTTTACAAATAAATTATAATTTAAAAATAAAAAAATTACGGATAATAAAATTCAAATTTGATATAAAAAAATTTAATTATATAAAAAAATTTAATTATATTTTATCATAATTAAAATGTCGATTGATCAATGCACGCTTAGAAGGAAAAATAAGAAAAAACTAATGTTTTTTATTTTTATTATTTTTTTTGAAGAAAAGGGTTATATTACGTGGTCTTCTTTCATGGCAGGAAATACACTTTTGGCAAAATTTATTAAAAAAAAGGTCAGATCGATTAAATTTTTAATTTTTAAATCAATTAGATTAATTGATGGATTTGATCAGAGCCTTTTTAAGTTAATTTTGTCCGAATATCACCTTTTTTCGATGATTAAAAAAATTCAATTGGAGGTTAAATTGATTAAAACTCCGTCACTGATTCAATCGATCAATTATAATAAATAAATAAATATTCTGAGGAGAAAGAATACACAAGATGATATTCTCGAGAGTGCCTGAAATTCATTGATGTGGGTATAGATAACAGATGCGATCACCTAATTTTTTGTCTAATAAACAAAAAAAGAAAAAAAATTACAGAATTTATTTTTCCAAAGTCATTTCCGCCAGATAAACAGAGCTTCCATGATATTGGTGGTAATCCTAATAGCCCATGACCAACGAACGTAATCTTTTTGTTGTTCCTGACGTTTCATTTTTTTTAATATTTATATTTAAGATTTATATTCAATATATATTCGAATATGAACATAAAAATATAATTTTTTAAAATTTTTTTAAATATATAAATTTTAAAAAAAATTAAATATATTTATATCAGAGTCGGATACGTACACTCAAATTCAAATATAATATATATAAATGTAATCTCAAAAAAATCGTACAATAATTTTAAGTTGGTGCACAAACCTTGGATTAGCCTCGTTCAAAACCTCATCACCTCTTCCTACGACCACGTTCCCTCAATGAAAGAGCAAGTATTTCTCCTGCTCCAACATTGTAATAAGCAAGGGTCATTGCCCTTCAGAAACCCAGCTTTTCCACTCAATTTCTGTTTGTTTGCAGGAAGCTGGATCTCCCCTGAAATTTTCTCCTTCAAACTGCCAACCGTTTCCGATAAGGCCTGCACCGTGATCTCGAGAAGTTGTCCTTTGAGATTTCCTTCATCGAGGTTGGGAACAGACACAGTAATGCGAGCAGGCCCCTGTAAGAGAACCCAATCAACAATTGGAACACAATAAATCCAGTAAAAATACCATGTGTAGCCAGTATACATTTTACGTTAAAAGAAATATAAAGAAACAGAACGTAGGAGTAAGAGCAACAACTTCCCATGCCGGATGTTGAGCAATGAACTGATCTTCTGGAACAAGCATGGAATCATCAAGCTTCTGTCTCTTTGGCTCCGGTTCATCGGGAAGTGGAGGAGGAGCATCTTCAGGTAGTGGTGGAGGCATTCCTTGGGGCAAAGGTGGAGGTGGCTGCATCATAGGCATAGTATCACGGGGCCATTACCCTCTTCCCAAAAGACATGCCTGATAGGATGTGCAGCGCACCCGCTTATATGCCCAAAGA
>JBBYHM010000016.1:2348924-2368005 GCA_038381775.1 Adansonia rubrostipa | reverse complement strand
TATATATATATAAAGAATAAAGAAGAATTATGAAAGAAACAAACAACTAAAAAAGATGTCCGAGTTTAGATTTTGAAATGAGAAAAAGTTTAAAAGAACAAAAGTTGTTGAAAAAATAAAAATGTGACTTTAGAATTAGTTATTTTATCTCATTATCGGATCAATGGGTTCTGACTAATCTTGTGGTTGGACATTGTTTTAGACGTTCGACCGGCATAACATTTATATTTTACGTTAGAATTAGAATTTTACTTTTGGTTGTTGGTTTTTTTTTTTTTATTTTTTTGCAATTTAAAATTTTTAATATGATATAAAGATTCAAAAGGAAAAAAAAAGTAATTGCTTTTAGCCTAAGCTTTATTCATGCATGGATGGGGACAGCATTGTCATTTTCTTATCGCTATTCCTTCCCAACCGCCCAACTTGCGATAAATATTAATAAATAGATAACAATTAGTGTTAACGAAAATATAAATCCTCTTTGCAACGCGCATTTGCCGAACCGCCCGTTGTCGACTCTGCCAATTTTATCGCACATTATCTGAAAAGAAAAAAATCAAACTCATTAAATCATATAATATTATACATATCTATATATATATATAAATAGATGTTGAAGTTTTTTGACGCAGAATATGAATCGAAGAATGTTGCAACAGCTGATTTTGTTGAAAAAAAAAAGGATGACTTTTGGGTTATTTATTTGTCCGAATGAAGATAATTCGAACACAAACAAAAACAAAAATGGAGGAATGGGGAATGGGGAATGGCATAAAAGAAACTTCTGGGAAGCAAGCTGAACTGAAGGTCACATCTTGTTAGCCAACTCCATTGGCATTTTTCTTTTAATACAAATCGAACAAAAAGAGACCCAAATATTTGTGGGTGTAATTTTGGTGACTATCGATAAATCGCTGCGATTTTTAAGATATCAGATTAATCGATTGAATAAATATTAAGTCAGTATTAAATATAATAATTAGATAATAAAAATATATATTTAGTTTAGCGGTACAATTTATATGATTAAAAAATTTAAAGTTTTTTTAATCAATCAAACAAATTGAAAATTAATTAGTTCATTAATTTTTTTTTAAAGTTTTTAATAAACAGTAAATCGTTTGATTTTTTAAATACTAATATCAAGTCACTTTTTATTTGTATAAAATGGTTTGTAATCCATTATTGAAATGGAAATAAAATAAAACCACGTTTATTAAATTAGACATAACCTGAACATATAAATATAACAAAACAACGATCACTCCACTTACTATCGATTGATTTAAAAGTTCAGCAAGAATTTAGTTTGATGTTCTGTAATTCATCCTTTTAGACGGTGGGAGATTGAGAAAACATAGCAATGGCCAATGGGACGTTGACATCTTCAATCCCATTTCTGAAGATTGGTAAACCAACTTTCTATATATATAATAGTGCAAATATATAGATGGCAGGAGATCACAGAAGTGATGGGGTTTGGAAAAGAAATGGCAACCCACTACATAAAGATTATCTAGTGCTCATCATAACCTAAATTATATATCAATTTTAGTGCTGCCCCAATCTCTTAATGCATAATGATGGGGCATTAACTTCAAAAATAAACCATCTTTTTAAATTTATTTTATTTAAGTTTTTTTACAATTTTAATTAGTGTTTTTAGAATTTTTAAAATTAATTAATATTATATTAACTGTATTAATTAATAATTTCTATTACATTAAATAAAAAATATATTATTATATATAATAATTAAAAAAAAACATTTTTAAAACACTTGTTAGTGAGTTCTATTTTAAAAATACCCACCACTTATAGGCCTTTCTGTTAGCCAACCAGCTAAGCTATGTGGCTCCTTATAGTTAGCCATTTAATTTCATATTAATCAAGAGAAACCGTGAAGGTGAAAAAGGAAAAATAGAAAGGTTAAATCCTCAAATAATACTTTTATTTATCCTTTTTTAGCTTTTTGTTTCCTCTTCGATTTTCTTCACTTCATTGTCTTTTTTTTCCCTTCTCTTTTAACTATATTCAGAAAAGAAAGTAAATAGTTTTCACTCATTTATTAATTTCTTCTAAAAAAAATCCCATTATTTTTGCTCCAAAAGCAAAAAGCAAAGAATGTGCATTAATTTATTTAATTAATATATACATGTATGTAAAGATAATGGATGGAGAAGAAGTGAAGAACACACCATCCACCGAGTCTAATATTATAAATAAAAGGAAAGGCTGAAGATGTGATTAATGCATCCTCTAGAAAAGTTTATGATCATTTGGCTGCACAAATTAAAAGGTGATCTTCATTTGATTTTTATATATAAAAATGCAACCCAACTTTGATTTACTTTAACTTTTTCATGGTGCTAATATTATTTTATAACTGATCTAAAAGCTCAAAAATGAAAAAGGTTTGAAGTTCAACAATCCACAACCCTAACCAGAAATAAATAAAGTAATATTATATGAAGAATATTCCTTGGTTGTAGTTGTAATTTGCTTCCACTATCAAATTGGCACCCTAATATAATAATTAGACATTATGCTAATTACAAGTTTCATAATCAAAACTTTAAAAAAGTTAAAAAAAAAAAAAGAAAAAAGAAAGAGCATTAGGATGTGATTAACCCTCATTCCTCAATTTTCTCTTATTCAAGGGGACTTTGATTTTTATTTTTTACTATTATTTTGTAATAATGAGGAATTCCAATGAGTAAATTTTAATCTATGACATGCATTATCATACAAGATATGGATACAAATATTGACTAAATATAAATCACTAATAGTGCTAATTAAATTTAAATTATGTTACAGTCAACCCCATAAGCTATTGCTTCATTTACATCCAATTATATAACATAATTATGGGACGGTAAAAAAGAACTCTCATCTTACATTCAAATGAAATATATTAATTAAAATAATCATCAACTCATATTTTTTTCAATAAAGTGAAAACAAAAACTAACCAACTTTTTTATTTATTTATTTGAGGATTAAGACCGTCATGATTATACTTTGATCGTTGAAATTAAAACTTCAATGTTATCAGTTAGGACATGATATTTCATATTCGAGAAACTGACCTTGAAATAAACGTTGGAAGATTTATCTACGGAAAAAAAACCAGGAGAAATGGTGAAAATAAATGAGTTTAAATTGTCATATTAGACTATGTTCCATTCAACGTGTAGTGGTAATTTTGTTTTAAAATAATTATAAATAACTATATATAAGTCATTATTATTAACATTCGAATATTTGATTTAATGACAAATGCACTTATTTTTTTAGCAAGGAATTGGATTTTAATTCTTCAATCTTCACATAAGAAAAGAAAATACAAAGACTAATGAATAACCGATTTTGTTTTATTTCGAAGAAAGGAAATTTAAGCTCGACCCTTTGAATTCAAAGAAACGTGCATTTTGATCAATTTTACTAGACTCAATGGTCCTAAATTCAAAGAAACATGCAATGAGTAACGATTTTGATCAATTTTACTCTTTTCTTTTTTAGGTAATTATTGTTAGCAGAGTTCCTTAATTCTTATGTATGAGCAATAAGGCCAATGGGCTAGCGAAGAGCTTCATTTTCTTGTTAACTTAGGGTCAATCTTTGGGGGAACACTTCAAAAATAAAATCGTGAATAAATTTATATATTTTTAAAGAGGTTTATATTCGATGCATTTATAAATTTATACATTAATAGTGAACATCTTATTAAAAAATTTTAAAAATAAATACAGATAATTTTATTTTTAATAAACTGATATTATTTAATTTATTAATAATATATAAATCTATACGTTATAAATATATCAAATATAAATTTTTTTTAAAATCAATAATAAAAAAGGACAAAATTGCAAGATACCCTTTAGCTCACAGCAACTATGTCTTTAGTTTTGGGCTAATCAATCCTTCATCATGTTTATTAATTTGTATTTATATAAGGTGTAAACCCTTGTGATCCAACTAGATAATCTAGGATACCGCCCAAAAAGGAACTAAATAATCTGGCTCATTTTGGGCTTTCTTCTATCTTTTAGTCCTTCTAGAATCATTGGTCCTTTTTTTTGACTAAAATGGGCCTATTAAGCACCATTTTCATACGATGGACCTTAGTGTTTGGGCTCCTTGAATATATACATTTCTGGGTTTTCCAACTTAAATGTGTCCTATTTACAAAGGAAAAAAATATTTTTAAAATTTGATAGAAGTTCAATTAAAATGAATTACAAATATTTTCCAATTAGATCTTAAAATACGCTTAAAATCAAAAAACAATTTTTAAAAGGAATTAGTATTAGTTAAGATGATATTTACATAAAAATATAATTTAATTCATTATTTTTGAATTCAATACAAATAACATATTACAGGTAAAAAAAACTCCTAAAATAATGATAAAATAATCTTTAATTGATACTAGGATGCCCTAGGCAATTTAGCTTGTAGATAAAGTGTTATATAAATTCGAGCTTAAGAAAAAAATTTAACTTTTAAATTATAATTTAATGTGACTTAACTCAAAAATAAATTTATTTATTTATAAACATAGTTGACCGAATACATTATTAATAATTATAAATGCAACAAAAGAAGCAGTCTAACTATCAATCTAACATGTCATTTGCTGCGCCTTTCACCACTGGGCCTAGTGACATCAGAGCCGCTTTGCCAAGTCATATAACCAAGTAAAAGCCGTTCCAACATAAAAAAATGAGTCATGTTATCCGTATATTATTCAAGCTCAGACTTAAAATTATTTTAATATTAGATTATACTTTCTAGTGATACGTAAGAGGGGGCAGATGTCAGTGGGAGTTGGGGCAAGACTTCCGAAAAATCTTTTATATATATAATTAAATTGGTCTTCAAAGCAAAGTTTATATTTACTTAATTTTCTTATTTCTTTTATAATTTATTTTAAGCAAATATTCTTTAAAAGTTTTGACTTTCTTTACATAATTTTTTTTATTGAAAATTAAAAATTTTAATATTTATTTATATTATATACATTTAAAAGTAAAATATAATATTTATTGAATTTAAATGAATGAAATTGGAATAATTCAAAAAAAGAAATTGAGCACGAAATGTGGCACCTTGAAATTTTATTCGAATTGATTTCATCGACAAGCTTGACTCGGTTAAAAATGGGATCCCATGATTTTGACTTTTTTACAAAAGTCTTGAGTTGGGTACTTGTTTTGATATTTTAAAACGTTGATCATGTAAACGCGCGGGAGGCATGAAGAGCGACGGATTTGCCAAACCCATAATAATAAAATCATATATATATATATATATATATATATATAAAGTAATGCAACTAAGAAAAAGTAAAACTAAATTTAGATGAGTAATCAGATTTTATATATTTGTATACTTGTATTTTATTTCATATCTATTATTTTTATGTTAATTGTATAATCATAAAGCACAACAAAAATTATTACATATTAGATTAATTATATTTAAATATATTATTTTATATTTATTATATTACTTTTGTGTTCATTGAATATATTGTGTCTAACAATATATTTTAAATTATTGGATTTTTAAGTGTTGAATACAAAATATAGTCAGTTAGATTGAGAATTAGTGACCTATCTAGGCCAAAAACTATATAAAAATCGGGTAATAATCAAACTCGTAAAAAAACTATTTTATATATATTTCAAAATCTTATTTGTAACTGATAAAATTTAAATTTTTTGTTTTATATGTATATCATATTATTAAATCAAATATATATTTTTTATTAATTGTATCTATATTTAATATTTATTTTATATTAAATTAACATTAAATATTTAAATATAATTAATTTGATTAATTAAACTGATTAAATTAAAAATTAAAAGGAATTACCGATTCTACTTTTTTTAGCATTTTTTACAGGTAACATAGCATGAAAACGACCTACTATAAATGTGTTGGACGGCTTCAATTTGGTTTCTGATTCAACCAATGCCATTTGTGTGGACATTGATAAATAAGAACAATGCCCGTTTCCCAAAGAAAAAAAAAATCATATCTAAGCTAAAACAAAGCAAATGGACTTTTTGTAAACCCCTTTGACTAAGCCCCAAACTCATTTTCCTTTACATTAACGTTAACCAAACTATATCTTTTTCCCCCCTTAAAATACGCTAAACAATGGGACCCAAAATCTGTTTTTCTTCCTTGAAGACCCAATCAGTCTAAACTCAGATTAGACCAATTAATTGTTGAGCGATTTTTTTTAATAAAAAATATATTTATTTTAATTTAATTATAAAATATATAAATTATAATATAAAAATATATTTTAATTTTTTAATTTATACATAATAATTTAAAATTTTAAATTAAATTTGATTTTAACTTAAATAAAAAATATTAAATAATTTCGGACCTTGATCCAACTTTGGGACTGCTTGGACTCAAAGTAACTCATTGCCAATTCCACCGTTGTTTTTTTTGGTAAGTAATAGTAACCAAATAAAAAGGTGACCTCTGTCTTCACGTCTTTTGACCCCTTCTTCAAAATCAAAATTTTCCAAGTTTCATTGGGTCTATATTTACTCGCCATTCAATCTCTCCGTTTTCATCGCTGGGTATCGATCTTACTTTTCTTTCTTCTTTGTTATAATATCTTTCTTTTCTTTTAGTTTTCCTTTTTCTTTATCAAATAGAAATGGACCTCCAGCAACACAAGATCGACGATGATCGGAAGATTGATGTTCACAAAGGCGGCGAACATGGCCACGTTATTGGAACCGCCGTGTCAGATGATCGAGATGGAGCAGGATTCTCTGATGTCGAGAAGGAGATTCCCGAGAACGAAGATTGTAATTGTAATTCGAATTCCCCCGACGTTAATGAAACCAACTGTTCCGACGATAGCAAGGAGGTGAATCATCAAAGTAATGGTACTAATGGCCATAATCGTTACATACCAGCCATCAAGGCTCAAGTTCATCTCCCGAAGCCGCAGCCACCGCCCGAGCCCAGAGTGGAGCGTTCGCAATCCTTATCCATGGCGGAAAGCATGCCCACCATTGGGAAATATATCCGAGACCGAAGCAGCACTTTCTCAGCTGCAATCATGAAACGCTTGTCGTCTTTAAAAGAAGACAACGAGGATTGCGTCGTGAAAAACGATTCTTTAAACTTCGAGGTGACGGAGATCAAAATCCCCGGGGTCAAAGTCATAGTGAAACTGAAAAGCGAAGACGAAAGACTGGAATTAAAAGGTCGGATAACGTTTTTTACAAGATCAAGCTGTCGAGACTGCACCGCCGTTCGCAAATTCTTTAGAGAAAAAGGGCTCCCATACGTCGAAATAAACATCGACGTGTTCCCCAAAAGGGCTAAGGAGCTGATCGAAAGAACAGGGAAATCCGAAGTGCCCCAGATATTTTTCAACGAGAAGTTGTTGGGTGGGTTGGTGACATTGAATTCACTGAGAAATAGTGGGGAGTTGGATAAGAGAATGAAGGAATTGTTGGGGCAGAAATGCCCTGTCGAAGCGCCTGAGATACCAGTTTATGGATTCGATGACGATGAAGATGAACAAGAAGATGAGTTGGTCGGAATCGTGAAGTTCCTGAGACAAAGCTTGCCGATTCAGGACCGTTTGATTAAGATGAAGATTGTCAAGAATTGCTTCTCCGGTAATGACTTGTTGGAAGCCATCATTCACCATCTTGACTGCGGCAGAAAAAAGGTAATTTCTTTTTATTATTATTATTTTTTCAATTTTGGTTGCTTATTACATAAGTAGTCTCATTCGTTAATTTGTGGCCAAAAATAAATAATCAAAAAACATTTTTTAAAAATAATTTTTTATTATATTTGATATAAATTTGAAATAAATTTGAAAAAAAATTTATTCAATTTAAATCGAAATTTTAGATTTTTTTCATAAATTTATAAATAAATTTAATTTATAAACATTTTTGTTATTTTATCAAGGATCAAATAGAGTATCTAATTTAACCTGTATAAGATCAAATTTAAATGTAAAAATTATTTAATAAAAAATTTTATAAAAAATTAATTATAAAATATAAACATTGATATTTTGATTATTTTATTCTATAATAAATTTGTGTAATAAAAATTCAAAAGTAAAAAAAAAAAAAAAAAGGTTTTACTTTCTCGATGCCAAAGACCGATACGTTACAACACGACACTAATGATGGGGTGCACGAAGGGGTTTAGTGCTGGTATGACAGCACTACTTGAAAAGTCTTAAACTATCATCATTCATCCAATTCCGTTTATTTTTATTTATCAAAATATATTATTATAAATTCACAGATATTATTTTTTAAAATATTATATATTTAGATAATTATCTTGTACATAAATAATAAAAAAATTTATAAGTGAGATTATTAAAATTATATGTGTCTAATGGGATATATTTAAAAATAAATAAATAAGACGTGCCATCCTATAAATTTATGATTTTCTTTCTAAATTCAATATATAGTATTATCCACAATATTTTCACTTGATAGTAAAAATGAATAAGATTATAATTATTACATTTAATATAATATAAATTATATATTAATTAATTAATCTTAAAAAAGTAAGAACATTCATTCAAAAAAATCTTAAGCGATAATAATTATTGATTAATATTACTTATTAAGCACTAATTATTGTAGATTAGCAACAAATCTTAGAATATAGTTGTAGGCTTATGGCAATTCCCTCTCTCGTCTTATTATTTGATTACTATATCATAAATTAATCATGCCTGTCGTTTTAGACTCTTAAAATGATGCTAAAACATAATGATTTACTACTTTTTTGCTGTTTTTAAGTTTAGGTTTTTTTGTTTTAGACTTTGTTAATAAGTCTCACAAAAGTATTTTTTTAAAATTATTATAAATAATAATATATTCATTCAATAAATTAAAATTAATAAAACAATTATTATTATAAATAAGATATTTATTAAATTTACAAATTATTAGTTTTAGCTACAGTTTGTTCACAAAGGGCCTACATGATTTGAATGCTTGCCTTCCTCACCGTCCATCATGCCAAATTTCTAGGCTTTCTTTTTCTTTTTTCTTTTTTTTTTTGTGGTCCCAAATTTTGCTCCTTGGACTTGCATGAAAATTTTTGCAAATATAGACTAATGTGCCTTTTCTGTTATAATATTGTTCAGATATGTATCAATAAGATAAATAATACGCGCTTTTTTTTTTTTTTTGTGGATTTGGGATTAGAAGATATTGTCTGAGCTTAATCTAAGATTACATGTAAAATTGTTTAAGGTTAAGTCTGGATGAAGATTTTTTTTTCAATTCAACTTGGTCTGCCTTGATAGAATTACTAATCATTAATAAAATATATTTTATTTAAATTTAATTATTAAAATAATTTTATAATATTTAATATTTTATAAACAATAATTTAAATTTTTCATCGGCTTTAACTCAACTCAAATTAAACTTAAATAAAATAAGTAAAAAATTTTATATTATAATTTAAACTCAACCCATGAATAAACTTATACGTCTCATGCCAACCATTTTATTGTAATTAAAATAAAATCGTAACTTTTATCCTCATAGGAAGATGAATAAAATAAAATTTAGGAAATAAAAGAGTTTTTTAATGAAGTTCAAGAGTCCTTTTGTCAAAAAGAAAGAACACGATAAATTAATATATAAAATCTTTTGAGTTGTTGACTTGAATGGCATAAATAAAAAAATATGTACCATAAATTTGTAGGTGATATCGTCATTTACAGTATGTCTGGTTTATTATAGTAAAAATTTTATTAAGTTATATTTTAGCATGTTATAGTAATGCAATTGTTTAGTTCACAAAATGATTATTTCATGGAATAGCATATTATGACCTTATTTTAAAAAATTATTAAATAGTTATTTCGAGCCCCTTTCGCTAAATAGTTATTTCGATGTATGACGGAATAAAAAATTACTTTTGAGGGTTCAACTCTCATATTGTTATATTCTATTTAATCAAACTATTATATATGATTATTCTATTCTCACTAAATAATTATTTTATTATAATTTTATTTTATTTCAGTAAATCAAACATAACGTTACAAAAGAATCTGAATTTACTATCGTTTTACGGTTTTCCAACTTTTCATATTTACAGGGCATTGAAACAGCAAAGCGGCTGGCCCAGAAGCACTTTATCAACCATGTCTTTGGGTAGGAACATCATCTTCTCCTTATGTTAGTTCTAATACTATATGCTAACCCTAAATTTGAGTGTGAATTCGACATAGATATATATTTGAAATGAAAAATGATTTTTATATTTATATTTAATTATGTAGTCAAATATAAATATTTAAAAAATGTAATAATTAATTAGAATAACATAACTAATAATTACGAAATTTAGTAATATGGTATTAATTCTCAACATACTTTTGCATGCTATAAAAAAGAACTTAGTTTAACGACCATTTGTCGGTGTAGGGAAAATGACTTTGAAGAAGGAAAACATTTTTATCGTTTCCTAGAGCATGAGCCATTTATTAAGGGATGCTTCAACTTTCGGAATTCAACAAATGATAGTGAGCCCAAATCCGCATCTTTTCTAGCTGATAGGCTTACCAGGTTGATGTCGGCCATACTTGAAGCATATGCATCAGATGACAGGCTCCATGTTAACTATCATTGCATCAGCAAAAGTGAAGAATTCCGCAGGTACTTTTTTCTTTGCTTCTTCATTTCCACCCCCTCTGTTTTCAGATTCGTTGATTTCATTCCCTGCTACTTTTGCTCATTTATCTACATGGCTTTTGTTGATAAAAGGTACTTAAATTTGACCCGAGATTTGCAAAGGATCAATCTCCAATCGCTGACTCCAGATGAGAGGCTAGCCTTCTTCTTAAACTTATACAATGCCATGGTCATCCATGCTGTAATTAGCATCGGACATCCTGAAGGAATACTTGATAAGAGAGCTTTTTTCTGTGATTTCCAATACATAATCGGAGGGTACCCTTACTCCCTCAGCATTATCGAGAATGGGATCCTCAGAAACAATCGAAAGTCACCTTATTCCTTGATCAGACCCTTCAGCAATGGCGACAGGCGCTTAGAGGTAACCCCGACTTCATCAATTTCCTTCGCTTTACTGGCTCACTTTTCACTTCATAAACCACGCTTGCTTGACTTTATTCCCCTTTTTTTTTTTTTGGTTCTTAATTTGACAGCTTGCTTCAGCTAAAGTTAACCCATTGATACATTTTGGGCTATGCAATGGCACAAGGTCGAGCCCAACAGTGAGGTTTTTCACTGCTCAGGGTGTTGAAGGTGAGCTAAGATCTGCAGCGAGGGAGTACTTCCAGAGGGGTGGCATAGAGATTAATTTGGACAAGAGAACAGTTTATTTAACTAGGATCATCAAGTGGTAAGTTATTTTTATCTCGATTCAAAATGAATGTCGAATACGGAATTAATTTGCATGCATTTTTCACTTTTTAACACAGGTTTAGCGTAGATTTTGGAAATGAGAAAGATGTACTGAAGTGGGTCATGAATTACCTGGATGCAACCAGGTCGGGGCTTTTGACACATCTTTTGGCTGATGGAGGCCCCATTCACATCGTGTACCAGAATTATGATTGGTCTGGTAATTTATGACCCCCACTCCCCCAACCCATAACTTTGCAGATTAATGGCAGTTCAAACTATAAATTTTGGGTATGAAATCATTGAAACAAACAATAGAGGGAGCTGCAAATGGCAGGAAGATTTTTTGTATATACATATAATACCTCAATTTCAAAGGTTAAATGAGGAGCATATAGCTAGTCCCCAGCCTTTCAGCAAAGGCATCAAAAATAGGAGTTATATAATATATATGTACACATTGTCTTGTTTTGGGTGAATTTAAACAGCTTGCTTGGTAGGTGGGAAAATGCTGAATTGTTGGTATATTTAAACTTTGTTGTCTCTTTTTTTAATCCTATTCATATGTAATATGTGACAGTTGAAATCATTAAAGTGAAAGAATATGGTGTTCGACATTATTGTTAGCCTATCACAGATTATCAAGATTATCTTATATATGTTAAAGGTTTTTTTTTTAATTTATCCATGTGTTAAACTAAGTTCTCGTATTATTATTTAAAATAATAATAAAATTTCAAAAATTATTTTTATAATTAAATTTAAATAAAAAATATATTTATTAAATAAACAGTAATTTAAATTAAATAATTATTAAAAATTTTATTTAAACTCCTTATTATAAGCCAGACTTATCAAATTAGGCGAGCTACTAAGCCAAAGTGCATAAAAAAAAAAGAGAACAGAAATGAAAGTGATATATATATATATATATATATATATATATATATATATGTGTGTGTGCGTCTGTGTGTTTTTATAAAAGCCCAATTCAAAGATGAGTCTGTGACAATAAGGCCTATTTGGCCCATGCCAAGGTCAAAATCCCAATTTATTTCCCTCCATTATCTCCCGCCAAATTGAGAAGGGTAAATAAATACTGCCAAAAAACCCTAAAAATCTGAGAGAACTGAGGAGCAAAATGGAGAATGCGAATTCGGCCCCGACAGGTTGCTACAAATGTGGAAGAACAGGCCACTGGTCACATGACTGCCCGGACGCCCCTAAATCCGACCATCCCAATCCCAGAAGAGTCGGAGCTGAGAATATAAATCCCGTCGGAAAAGGTTGCTACAAGTGTGGAAGACCAGGCCACTGGGCACGCGACTGCCCCGATGTCCCTAAACCCGATCAGCCGAATCTCAGCGCTTCCTCCTCCGCCGCCAACTTTGCTCCAAATCAGCTTCCTAGACCCGAAAAGCCCAAGAAAGTAGCCAAAAGCAGGACCCGACCCAAGCTCACTCCCGAACTTCTCCTCTCTGATGATGGTTTCGGTTACATCCTTCGTCACTTCCCTCGGGCCTTGAGGTACCGTGGTCGCGGTCATGAGGTAGATTTATCTTCTTTCTGTTTAACTTAAAATGGTTATTCCTTTTTGTGGAGATATAATTAAGCTTTAATGTTTTTTTTCTAGGTCACTGATTTGGGAGACTTAATTGGGTTGTACAGAGAATGGCACAAGCATTTGCTTCCTTATTACACTTTTGATCAGTTTATACATAAAGTCAATAAAGTTGCTTCTTCCAAACGTGTTAAGGTATCTCATTCAGCCCTTAATTTGTAGCGTTTAATGAATTATTACTGAATTTAGGGTACTTAAGCTTCGTTTGAAGGGATTAGCCTGCAAGTTTTTTTCTGATTGACTTCCTCTTAGCTTTGGGTTAATGAGATATTATCGATTGAGATCTGAAAATTTGGATGTAGATTTGAGATGACTTTTGATGTTTAACAATTCAATTTCAGATGCTGTATTAGCCTTCTTTGAGATTGTTGACTCTGCATCCCCTTTGCTAAGAAACCTGTCGATCCAGACTCCATAGATTTGCTTTGTTCTCCTAAACTACTGGCAGAATCTGATGAACCCTACACTTAAATCCCGTTATGTCTATATATATATATATATATATATATGCATACTTCATTTGCTGCATATCTGTTGGGCAGAATTGTATTAGAGACTTAAGAGAGCGAGTTGCTAGAGGAGGGGATCCTACAAAATTGCATGAAAGTCCAGATGAATCTAATGGTCCCATTCTTGAGCAAGGTATGCTGGCAAAAGTCCCATTCTTTTTGTTGTAACAGATTTTATTTCCATGTCGTCCATTCATGCATGTTTATTTATTTTATTGCTTGAGGCATAAATATTGTATCGTGCTTAAGGGTAGCAAAATAAGCGCTCCTTTTTGTTTCTTTTTGGACCTGAGCTATGCTTGTCAATACCGTAGTGACAGAACATTCCGAGGGACAAAATCATGACCACTATGAGGGAGATTATGTAGATGATATTCAAGAAAATATGCTTAAAGAGATTTACCAGAAAGTTTCTGAGGTAACCATATTCCTTTGAACTTTGGTTCTTCAGGCTATCTATGTTCTTTTTGTTACAGTTGTGCACTCACATCTCAAGTCCATATAAATAAAGCTATAATTGATAGCATGATTTCAGCATTCTTAAATTGTTATAATCCTATGGCTTTTTGGGGGTGTGTGTATTTTTCTTTCATTAGATAACTGCTTTTGAGAAGTCCATTCATTTTACAGACTTGTATTCCTTTATGAGAATGCAATTTTTGCATTAAATGGATTAGTTGGTCTTTAACTATTAGGAAGTATTCATGTTAGTTTATGTTGAAAATATTTATGTCATTCCCAAGACTGGATTTAGCTGCTTCCAGAAATACATTTTGAGTTTTGCTAAATTCACCATCCTACTTAAATGTTTTAAAACATATTTGGTGCATTTGGCTTCACAAGTCAGATAAAAGAATGTCACTTGTGCATCAGTTAATATATTTTATAAGTTCCTAGTTTCATAATGATATGTAATAGGCTGTTGCGGTTGTTTCATTTATTTGGTGTGATGCCAAGGTTTACTGGTGGTATATTCATGTCATTGACGACAGGAACCATCTCATGACGTACGCACCAATATGATTGCTGCTGAAGTACTTGCAACCAGTGGCTCTGGGTCAGAACAACAGGAAATGCCAAATGATGGGGCAAACTGCTCTACTGAAGTTGATATCACAGAGGAACAAAGAGCTCGGATGGAAGCGAACAAATTGAAGGCAATGGAGAGAGCTGCAGCTGGCTCCTCTAGTGATCAAATCACTGAAGAGCAGCGTGCTCGAATGGAAGCTAATAGGTTGAAGGCACTGGAAAGAGCAGCAGCTCGAGCTCGTTCTTTGCAATCAGCTTGACTGTCAACTCTTACTATTATCTTCCCCCTGCATTTTGTAGTGAACTACCCGACCATGAAAATTTCCTAAATGCAGACAACTCGCTGTTTCCCTATGAGAGCTAACGTTATAATGGCATAAATTGAAGTATACCTTGCCATTTGTAACTCTTTTCCACTTATTTTTACAGCTAGGACCTTTTAAGATTTTTTTTTTCTGAGTTTAGTCAGACTCTGCTACCTCTATAACCCAAGCACCATGGCAAAAGTCTAAAACCAGGATGAATGAATATCACAACCGATTTCCTTGCGGCAAAGTTGGCAAGTTTTTAACCTTCTGCAGCATGTCTAGCATTTCTGTATCTCTGACTTAGATCCTAGCAGTTGCAGCGCTAGCCATGCCTGTCTTCTGGCACTGCTACCGGATATCAATTTGCTCCAGTCCCTCACAGCATAACTGTGAGTCAGTAGTGGCAGCTAGCATTGTATTGGTCGCCGTAAGAACTCTCCAGCAGCTCCTGGTCTTGCGATCCCTGATACTTATGCCTTTTATATGTTGGGACTGGCTAGAATTTTATTAGTGATTACTTGAAAGCCGTCGGTGGCAGAGCTGAAACATGTAAGATGCAAAAACCATAGAAAGAGTAATCACCAAGAAAGCTGCTACAAGCGCCAGTTTCACCATTGTATTTGTAATTTTTATGAGGGTTAGTTTTACATAGAGGGGAGGATTATGTATTATTATACCATAAAGTATGGTAGGGTAATTTGCATTTTAAAGGTACGTGGAGCTTCTTCAGGCAGGGCTTTTTTTCGGCTGATGTAGTGAGCCGGGGGATTCAAGGGCTTGAGTTTTTGATTCTATGTAGAACAAATGCCCTATATGTGATGGTGGGAATGGTTTGGTTTAATGGTTTAGTTCTATTTGAATGTGTTTGAACTGAACTTAACCTAACGTAACCTGCTTTGGCTCTAGTTTTTCTATATTAATCTCCAACCTTCATAATAGGATTCAGAAGCACCATAGAAACTCAGGAAGTTTACATAATTTTCTTACAAGAAGATAACAAGTAGTTTTTCACTTGGTACTCATTATTAGACAAACTAGAATGCTTTGATAGTATAAACTCAGAATTCAGTTAAGAAGCAAGAAGTTAACAAACTACAAGCACTTATAAATCAAGCACCAAATAAGGATCCACTCCAAGGTTTAGCAAGTAATAAATTATACACATGCAGCTTAAATGCAAAATTCAGCTGTTTCTGTAAAGGGATATATATTTCTTTTCTCCCCGGAGCCAGGATATTATGAGCATCTAAGTTCTTATCATCTGGTGCTTGGGTTCGATACCTGGTGGTTGAAAATTTCAGGTTCCAAAAATGGGATCTATACAAATTTTCCCTTGTGGCACCCAAAGTGTGATGAGATAATTGTGTGTACACTAAAGGAAGAACAGCATATCCTACCAGATTCTCCTGGATTTACAGTAGAAATTTGTCTGTAATTTACACAGATTAGATATACCAGACCTCGATCTCAACAATTCCCTACAAGCATCTTGGCTCCTGCTTCAGATGGATCCTGCTTGGCGAGCTAAAAATCATCGACTGGATACAGAAGGAGAAAAATAAAACAAGGTAACACAAGTGTACACAAGTATGCATCATGCAAACAAAATTTTAATTTCCCATGTTGATTTGAGTGGATCAATGAGTGATCAATGCTTACTTGCTAAAAACATTTGCAGGCCACTTATTGCCTTGTTCAGCAACTAGTTTCCTGCTATGGTCTACATTAGCTGATAGTATGAGTAACAGACCTCAAAGTCTAAAATTCAACCCCTCCCCACCCCATCCATCTTTGTCCAAATGAAGATGAGCAACAGGATTCTATAATATAGTTAAGCATTCATTTATGTGACCTAACCACAAACTAAGATGACTAGATGCCACGTTGTAAGTCATATGTGAAAAAAGCATACTGGAGTCGACAAGTAGTCAAGCAGCTTGTTGCTCTCAAAATCTAAATGCACATTGATGAAGCTAAATAACATGAACAATGCAAGGCCAAGAGAGGTGGATATAATGGTATGTTTATGTGAAACAAGTGAATAATTGGAGAACAAACTATGAAGTTGTTTTGGTATAAAGACAGTACTGCAATGATGGGGAATGACAAGTAAAAGACGTATGCTTTGCAAACTGACATGCTAGCCAAAAATTAAACGATATCGGAAATGCAGATGTAACATTGAGAAAACATGAAAGACTAGAAGAGCGTTTGACCAACCAGCTACGTAACAGTTCAGTACGAGGTTTGCAGCACTTGCAGTACGATAATATAAAAAACAGAACAAGGATTAACCAGCTACCTGTGAAACAGTTTGGTAGGAAGGTCATAACAAATGGTCCACAATAGTAGTCATGCCAAGAAAAGAAGTTTGAAGTGCCAATAAACACGCTAATGCTCAATTGAATGCAAGACAGAATAAAAAATTAAACAATGTTGATAGGAAGGAATAGACTGCATGGCATTTGGGTAACACAGACACAATCATGCCAGTGTTTAGTGAATATGCAACTGAATGTGAATCGTTACCCTTTAACCCTCGACAATAGACATAAAATATCAAATTTCAACTCAAAATCTAGATTACATCAAATTGAGAAAAAACTGAGGTACAGGGGGTTTGAGTAAAATCTGGGATTTGAAAGTGATAGCTAGAGAGAGAAAGATACCTGTAATAGAAAGAATAAGGAAAACAAAAAAGCAATTAGAATGCCAGATCCTCGCTGGAATGAGAGCAGGGGAGTTCATAGTTTAATCATTTTGGAAGAGAGTTTGAGTTGTTCTATAAGTGAATGCTACAGTATAGTACAATTTGATACAAAATTTAATAAAGGAACAGGTCAACCTGGAAAGGTTACACTCTCAACCGGCAAAAAATACGATTTGAATGAAAACTTAATCAGATAATTTTAATTGCAGATCCCATAAAGCGAACAAATTCTTTACCCTATGGTGGTTTATATGACCCCACCTTTATGGCCATCCACTCCAACACATGCAAACTAAATCCATTTAAATGAACCTACCTGAGTTGCACCAGGCAAGATGCTATTTGCTAAATCATCATTTACAGATACAGGCAATGGCGGCATCTGGCTCATTAAACCGCGCATATCTCTCATGCTGCAAAAAGTCACTAGAGATATTAAAAACCTGAAGCATAGGCAAAACTAAACCAAAGAAATAGCCAAAATGCTTGCTTGAGGGCATTAATCACCAATTAATAAATTATAAAGAACATCCACGTACTCATTTAGGATGGCCATAATATTGTTCCTTGCGTGACAAAAGAGATCAATATTATCCTGTAGCTGTTCATACAAGCTTTACTTTAATAAAACAGCCTCAGAAGACTGTTAACAAGAATCATATATGATGTAAGGCAATCACATACAAGATTTACATGAGCACAATTAAAAGAACAAGAATAGATTGAACCTATGACCTCCTCCTTTGAAAGATAAGAGGTCCACTTGTCAACAATAGAAAGTGCCCAGTAGTAGATGCAGATTTTTTATTTTTTTATTTTTTAAAATTTCTTGTCAAATAGATTGTACACAAGTAGAAGTGCAGAGGCATGTTAACAATAAAAGCCCTACACAAAGCATATGGGCTTCATTTTCGCTCTGTTGTATAATCCTAATGATGAAACAGATTGTTTGAAGTCATGGATATATCATATGCCACCTTATATCAGAACCATGACACTCTTACCATATATAAATTCCATCATTCATCATTTAGTGGAATAGTTGTCACCTTACTTAAGGTCTAACTTGCAGACTTAAAATATAGCACAAACACGAAGATAAGGTATTCATCTAAACTAAGACCTTTTATTTACTGTACGATGGCATATTGACAATAAAAGAATTGCTGTGAACTAGGGAATGATACACTCACCTTGTATACAGAAAGGTTGGAAGTGATTTGGCTAAAAGCTTGAGAATTCTGCTTCATAACATGCATAATTGTACCACTTATTCCTGAAAACCCACAACAAACAAGTAGATTTACATCAACCAATACCGTTAACCACAAGCCAGCATACAGGGAATTGAAATTTTCCAAATCCAATAACTACCATTTATGGCACAAACGGGGATGGTTTCAAAAGCTCTGTTCAGAAGAAATTTATTTTAATGATGCAATGCCTAAAAACCATCAATAGCATGACTCGTGATA
>JBBYHM010000016.1:2307642-2334855 GCA_038381775.1 Adansonia rubrostipa | reverse complement strand
GAATTTCAAATTAATGTTAATATTATTAATTATATAACCTTTTAATGAATTGTTTTTCTAATTTTTTAAAATAAAAATAAAAATAAAAATAAAAAGAATATAAATAAATTAATCATTATCAATATTAAAAAAAATTAAAGAATTAAAACAAAACTTTGAGGTTGTAAACTATGATTTTACCTAACTCTTTTAAGTTGTTTGAGTTTTTTTTTTTTAAATGTTGGCATAAGAAAGCAAAAAATTATATAAAAAAAAGAGAAACCAAAGTAAGCTATGATAAATCTTTTGATTTTAAGTATTTATAAATACTGATTGATAAGTGATTAATAAATAAATAAATAAATAAATAATAATGTAATTTTAACTTTTCTTTATTTAGAAAATTGTATAAATTATATTATAAAACCACAAAAACTAATTATTTTAATTTGCGAAAGGTCAATTTAAATTTAGTTAATAATAATATATATTCTTGACATTTTCTAAAACTTGGGGAGCTGAGGCTTTCAGGCTCTAATAACGCACGTCTCCACGGTCGGATAATTCAGCAGGCCTTTAGGCCCAATTTAATATAGGCCCGTTGCTGGTTTTGCCACAACTCAGTGATTCCATAAAGACGCCCGGTCCATCATCAAACACTGCTGGTTGGCGTAGATTTTCAATTCGTGCCTTCGCAGTATTAAAAACTTCCATTCGATCAATTATATTGTTTGGTTTTTAAAATGTTTTTAAATATATAAAATATTAATTTTAACATTTAAATAAATAATAAATATAATAAATAATTAATAAAAATATATATTTAATTTGATAATATATTTTTAATATCATCTTTTTAAAAAATAAAAAATAAATTTTATTACTTTTGTTTGAATTTTCGCTGATTTATGTATACTGTCGGGTGGAACCGATATATTCAACCGGTCCAGCTCGGTTTTTTAAACACAGCTTTCGTAGCCCTCCACCAAAACTATAAAAGCGGCAATATTAGCAGTTTTTTCCCATCAATTTTCATTCTGGATCCAAGACAGAGACACTGCGATTCTTCGGTATTGAAATTCGAGAGAAAGAAAAAGAAAGGAAATTATCAATGGCGGTCTTTATGAAGCTTGAAGATTCCCCTATGTTTCAGAAGCAGGTAACTCCAAAATTCTCCACATTTTCACTATTCTACATTTGTGATTCCAGAATTATATTTAATTTTTATTATTCGTTTGATTTCTTAGCCAATCAGTCGCTGAAGATATTTTCTTTTTTAATTTTGGAATCGAAATGTGATGCAATATTTGTCGTTTTAGTTGAATATAAATAAGTTTCAATTTTGTTTTTTACTGACTAATAAAAATTCGCTTGAATCTTATTTCCAAAAAGAAGAAAAAATGTGTTGGCTAAAATATTGGCTTTTCTTTTTATATATTTCCGTGCGCAAATATATTTCATGATCTCATTGCGGTTATAATTATTTTTGTTTAAATGATTGAAGAAAATAGTTCTAATATGTTTGTTGATTGAACAGATATGTTCTTTAGAGTACACCGCTGATGATTTGAAAAATCGCTGTCAAACGCTATACAAAGGAAGTAAAAAGTTTATGTATGTATCTTTCTCTTTCTATATTCATTGCCTCTTCTTAGTAGTAATGCCGGATTCGCCTTATCAATCTATTAGAATCGCTTGGATTCAATTATTGTCAAAAAATAATTTATTGAGCTTATGTTTTTCTGACTATTAAGTTTTTGTTAAAAAATATGAAATGTCAATTTTTATTCATTCTCCTTATGTTATTTCTTCCGCACGATACGATACTAACTGACAACATATTCTGAGTGCGCTAAATTATCCAAGCAAAATCATCAGCTTTGCAGCAATATTTTGGGTACAAATTTTGGTCTCTACTACAAACGTATCTTTTTTGCCTCATATCCCTGAACATCTGACCTTGTATTTGTCCTGTCTCCCCTACTATGATATAATTTCAGCTGCAATAATAAATAGGGTATCATTTACTCTATGGGTTCGTATTTGATTCATTGACAGGGTATATATCTATACACTATCAATGAACCGGATGATGCCATTTCATTAAGAGCTTTTCATAATAAACATGGATAATTTTATTTTTTAGTTACACTGTCAGTGCATCAAATTTAAATACTTTATTGCCCAACCATAAAAAGGCAGAAAATAAGATCTCACCGTAGTGACTCATGTTGCAAAATACAAGTAGAATTACCTAAGATCTCTCTCTCTCTCCATATATATATATTTATTTATGTTGCTCTATTTATATTCCTTTTGCAGGACAGCTCTTGGAGAAGCATATAATGGCGACAATAGCTTTGCTGATTCTTTAGAAGCATTTGTTGGAGGAAAAGATGATCCCATTGGTGTCTCCATAGCAGGCAGTCAAGGTATCTGTCTTATTCAAACTTTTTAACCACAAATCCAGTCAGCTCAGTTGTTTCTTACAAGTTAATGTTAACAATTTTTTTAGGTTTAAAGCTTTTTCTACTGTTGCAAGTTTTGTCAATTACTGGATGTGCATTTAATTCTGCATGCGTGTGTTGGATGCTGAATTACTATTCGAGAAATTTAAAGCTTTTTGCCATAAACTATTCAAGAAATTTGCTTTTTGTTTTTTTTTTTTTTCAGAACAAATGCTATCAAATGGCAATTGCTTTTTCACCGTTTGATTTAGATTTAAAAGCCCTTATGTTCATCTTGTTATAGTATAATATATTTAAGACATAAAAGAAAAGATATGTTAGGAAATCTCATTGGGTGGAAAAGAAGTTAATTTTCAGATCAATTGGTGAGTAATTGGAAATATGTGTGCTTATTCAGAGTGGTAGATTTAGGCATGAAACAGTATAATTGACCCTTTTTACTTTGAAAGGAGAGGTCTTGGGATTGAAGTGTGAACAAGATCAGATCATAAACGGATACATCTGGCTCTACAGGTGACCACAGAATATTCTAGTTCACTACAAGATGTCTCCCATTCAAGATTAAATGTTAGGTGAATAAATTGAGTTTTTAGACTTTTACAAAAATTATTCTAATAATTTCTTATGGAGTCGTGTGACTGATGTAAAATATGTGGTAGGAAGTCATGTTGCGATGAGTCAGTTATGAGGGCGAGTGCAGTGGTAATAAGCTTCTATAAAGTTAGCCTTTCTGTGTGTTTCAGGTGCTTATATATACAATGATTATTTTCTAGAGGATCGAGGGGAAACCTATTCTACCATTATTAATGACCAATGAAGCTTTTGTTTTCTTATTTGTTTGGTTTAGCTGTGAGAAAAAGCTAAAGTCCTGTTAGTTAAGCTGGAAGGATTTGAGTTCTCTGTAACCTGACTAACCTCTGACTCATGGAAACTCCCCAAAAGTTGAACCTGGAAGATTTGCTGTTCGGCCCTATGACAATGAGCTGATGCTGGTACCTGTAAAATATTTATTTTAGATGAGTATATGGAATGTAATGGTGCCTCTTAAGATCTTTGTTTATGAGATTTTAATTTAATGGAGATGGCATGTGGTATGCGGGCCTCTTTTTTTTTTTTGGGTGGGGAAAAAGAGATGGTGGAACTGGTCTATGTTTTTTTTTTTCATTGTATGGCTGCTGGCAACTGGTGGTCTGTATTGTTTTCCTACTTTTGGTTTTTGCTGGCTACATCTCTTCTCTTGGTTGATTTGTCTTGGTGGAAGAGGATAGGCAGATTATCTTATTGGCCCATTGACTTACTAATTAGTGGTAACCTTTTTCATTCCCTTCCTGCTACTAACCTGCTGCTTGGGCCCAAATATGTAACCTCTGTTCCATTTCCCTAAATGAATAGTTTATCTGATCGTAGCCCAGTAGCTTGCTTGCCAGGTAAAGTTGAGATCTTTTTTTTTTTTTTTTTTGGTACAAGGAGGTTGAGAATTTCACTTGATGCTTTTTTTTTCTTTTTTTTTTTCCTGGTTATCTTTTTTTTATGTGATGCCTCTGTACATGTCCCGAATCCCAATCTATGTGTTGTCCCTTTGTTGCATCCTGCACAAATTTACTAATCAAAAATTAAAAGTAAAATGAAAAAGGAGAAGATGATCTGTCTGAGTTCAAAAGTAAAATAGCTGCTTGTGATTTTGAAGATAGAATAACCTAGCTGAAAAATTAAAGATTCTACCTTAAAGCATTTTTGCATGGTTCCCTTTTATAGGGCCAATCATGTCCAAGTTCGTCAATGCATTTCGTGAGCTTGCTAGCTATAAGGAGTTGCTTCGTTCACAAGTGAGTATCAATTTACTGTCTAAAGAAAGCAATTCTTTCATATACAATTGAATAACACCGGATAAGTAGCCTTTTTCTTTTTAATGCTTATTGCAAATATTGTTTTGTTATTAGCAACATTTACCAAATGCTATTTTCTTTGCCAACATTTGCTTTTCCTTTCTTTTGACTTGGATGTCCATGATTACATAGAGTTTGGCACCTTAGGTATATTTTTCGATCTCTATGGATGGATATGCCTATGTATATTTAAAGTTATGTGAAGTAATAAACCATGCATGAAATATTTGCTAACGAGTTTAGATGGGAAACTTTTGTTTCAGATGTCAATCACCTTACCTTTACTGCCACATGAGTGTGAAAGACATATTTAATCTAAAGATGAGCTTCTAGACGGTAGATACCATGTACCTTTAAGACTTGTGTTTGTAAAGACATAGAAGTCATGTCTATATAAGGTATCAACCCCTTTAACCAGCTTTTAATGAGGAAGTAAGCTGCCATAAGATAAAATCATGGACCTTTGCAATTTGGCTTTCGAAAAACATGCTAGTTGCACGTAGATATGGTATCTGTACCTTATTGCAAACAATCTTATGACATTATATCTTCTACTGAAAATAGATTGACCTGATCTGATTATAGCTTTGCTCTAAAAAGTATTTAACATGGTAATTTCTACGTAGGCAACTACTTTGTAAAATCTTCATTTGTCTATTAGATGCCTTTGTGTTTAATCTGGTTAGGTTTCCTTGATCTTTAATATAGTAGCGTTAGGAGACATTGAACATATTTATTGAACATATATAAGTGCACTTGCTGGATAACTTCAGACAAGCAAAATTTTGTTTTAAAACACGTCTTTGCCTTGTACAATGCCACATGCCTAAGAGAATAATAACTTATCTTTTGCATATTTTGTTTGGGATGCTCAATTTTGTTTTTGAGATTTGAATATCCATTACAGGCGTAGCATGTGTTAATTGATTGGCTAATGCTTTTCATGAGTGTTGATTTGCAAGATGCAAATCTTTAATGTAATGGCATTAGTAGACATTAAACATATTCAGGGGCACCTGCTGGATAACTTCAGATAAGCAATTTTTTTTTAAAAGACGTCTTTGCCTTGTACAATGCTACATGCCTAAGAGAATAGTAGCTTATCTTCTGCATATATTGTTTGGGATGCTCAATTTTGTTTTTGAGATTTGAATATCCATTACAGGTGGAGCATGCGTTAATTGATCGGCTAATGCACTTCATGACTGTTGATTTGCAAGATGCAAAGGTAAAGATAATTTAGCTGCTATCTCTTAATTTTGTTTTCTAAAACTGGTTGTTTCGATCATTGATTTTTTGAAATTATTACTAACTAGCCCACTTTCCATGTCTCTTTGTGTGTTGAATTTTTTCTTTTTTTCTTGAAAATTTTAGTAGATACTGAGTCACTGAGAGATGAACTCAATCACTTGCTGAGATTCTGCAAGGAAACCTTGGTTATTGCCTCCAGTAAGGGGTTGTTAATGATTGCTACTCTTTCCTTGGGTTTTCTTGTACATCTTTAAATTCGATCTAGGTGCAGTGGATGGCACAGGTTGACGTTTTTTCTGTTAAACAACCACTTTGGTTTTATAGCAAACTTAAGTACTTGTCCTCTTTTCTTTTGGCTGTCGATGTGCTATGTTTGGATAAGTTGAGATACTTTTGTGGGGGCCTCCTTACCTCATTTAAATCTGTCCTCCACTATAAACAGCCCTTCACATCTTCTGTGGTCTCTTTACTTATTTGGTTTGTATATTATGTTTTCTCTCGTATTCCTACCTCCGTTTTTTTTTTTTTCTCTATGTTGTTTGCTGTTAGCCTAAAAATATGATCTATATTTTTTATCTACGTACTTCAAGTAAGTATATTCTTTTACTTTTGCCATTTGCCATTCATATTAATTTTACCTCTTTTCCTTTTTCTTATCGTCCTGAAAGTGGAGCCCTCTCTAACAAAACTGAGTAATCCACGTAGGAATCATAAACTCTGAATGCTAGGAAAATATAGGACTTTCAAATGAATTGAAGAACTAAACGTGGAGCCATATTATGTTCCTTTTTGCACAGTACATAATGCTATGTTTCTTATACAAGTCATGGACATTACCAAGTCTTTTAGGAGAGATTGTATATTGCCCGCGTAAGAACTCATTGTGGATGAACATATTGGATCTATATGTTGATAATTGAGAGAGCCAAATATTTGCAAGGTGGGTTGAGATGTCTCCTCAGGATACAATAAATTCTGATGGTGGGAGTTCGGGGGATGGGTTTATTATGTTATGAATAGATCAGATGGAAAACATAGCAATTACATTCATTATTGAAGAGCTCAAGATTGTTTTTAATAATTTTTCTTCTTTCTTGCTAATTAGGTTGGAGTCTAGAGCTAAATTCACTTATTTATTCCTCCCCTCCCAATTTGTCTCACTGATATTATCCTCTCTATTTTTCAGGAGTGTCGTCGACGGTTTGACAAAGCTATAAGTGCATATGATCAGGTATTAAAGACAATGGAAGCTTCCTTTCTGACATGAAGTCAATTAGTGGGTTTCGATATTAATGACACTTTTGAATCTCCAATGTTTTCTCCTCTCTCTTGCCTTTGAGGTTATGTGATCGGGAGTAAAATTTTAAACTAACCAATTTTCAGGTAAAATACTATGTTTATACATAATACTCCTGAGAATTCTTCTAAATCTAGAGCTATCCAATAGAAATGACTAGCAGAGAAACCAAATCAGCAATTTGATGACGCATCTTCTATGTTCTGAAATCTGAATATTCTTTACAGAAAACAGATTTATTGTTAGTTTACCATCTTCAATATTAAGTGGTAAACATTGATGAAGTTGTCTCAATTATAAATAAGTTCTCCAGTGGATTTACTAATACAAGTGCTGAGAATTCCTCAATGAGGCAGATGGCTATGCCTTGTAGAAGTTTTAAATATCAGCTACTTTTCCCCTAAAATTTTATGAAAAGCCACAAATCAAGCATTAATATAACCATTAACAGCGTCATATTCCTTGCTTCTTGTAAAATATAACGGTTTTCACTGAATGTTCTTTAATGTCAGGCACGTGAAAAGTTCATGTCTTTGAAGAAGAATACGAGAGGAGATATTGTTTCTGAGCTAGAAGAGGTATGTGCTTCCCTTATCTTATTATTGACTTCTTGCATGTTTTTAAGAGGGCTGAGAGATGACATTCTTATACTATGCTCTGTATGTTTCACTATTTCTCTCATTCTTCCACTGTAATGAATCTGGTTCACTAACTAGAAAATATTTAACTGTTTAAATACCCTCAAAAAGAGACAAAATGCCTGTTTCTCTGGACCTTGGAACTACGGATCTGATATCATTTTAGCTTGTAGCTATTGTACTCCTCTTATGTTTTTGAACTTTATCCTGATGTGTTGTCCCTTTTTCTTGGCAATTTAGGTGCTTCATTCGTCCTCTTTGCTTACCTTTGTCTGAAGAAAGCATGTTTCCAGTTGATTGGATGTAATGTTTAAACAATCTGATCTTTTCTGCTTAGATGTCCATCGTGTTGTTTCCACTATCTAATAGTTCATACTTGATCTGCATTGATGAAATTTTTAGTTGCAAAACTTGAACATTTTGTTTGAGCCTCCAAAAGTAAATAGTTCTTTTGCTTCAAGAATTGAGAATTTAACTAATCAATCAATTCCTTATTTTAAAGATTACTTGGTTTTTGCTAATGAAGGCATTATTTGTTCAGAACTTCAGATTATACCATATCATCACCCGCACCTCTTATGTTTTCTTGATAACTTCAAAACTTGTCTGCAGAGAGCAGTTGTCTTTTTCATAAAAAGAACAAAAAAAAAAAATTATCTGGCTTATATTCTGGGTTGGATTGGATTGGCTTTTGTTTTTGACAGGGTCTACAGAATTCAAAATCTACTTTTGAGAGAAGCCGCTTCAATTTAGTATGTTTACTGCAGCTGCAAATCTCCTTGTTTATTTTGTATTAAAATTGTGCTTCTATATTATTTCATGCTTCATTTGGTGACTTTTCTTTGTGGTTTAAGGAAAACAGGTAAATGCGCTAATGAATATTGAAGCAAAAAAGAAGTATGGGTTTCTGGAATCTTTAAGTGCAATCATGGACGGCCATCTTAAATATTTTAAGCTGGTTTATATTTTCTCTTGTGATGCATTTCTTATTTTTTTTCACTAGATGAGCTAGTTAAACAAGTCTTCTGTGTGTGGACTGAATACGCTTGATTTCTTTTTGTTATAGGGATATGAATTATTGAGCCAGTTGGAACCATTTATTCACCAGGTAATATATATATATTTTTTTGTTTTATAGAAAAAATGAGAGAAAGGTGTTGACTGCTCCTGTCCAATTGTTAATTTTTAATGAAGGTTGTTATTCTCCATCATGTTAAAAGCAAGTTAATTACATGTAGTAAGTAGAATCAATAATTTCTAGAAATTTGTTCCAGAGAGAAGTTGGCTCTGCAAATAGCTGAGCCTATGACCATAGATTTGGCAATTACAAAAAAAAAATTTTGATCAACCTGAATAATCCATGCAATTATGAGAATATCGTGTCTTCTTTTATAGACTTCAGTATAAATATTATTGTGTACCTCTTTCTCTTTTTATTTTCCTTTTTCAAGCGTATGATCATATGTAAATGTTTCAGTTACAAAGTCTAAACGGATAGACAAGCATGTACAAGACACACACAGCTGTATTCTTGTGTGTTTACTTTTTGGGAGTTACCAGGTCAAAGAATATTTTTTTGTTAGTGCCAATCATATGAATTTATCATATCCTACAACCATCCAGTTGCATAGTTCATGCTTCTTTGGGATTCTTGAATTAAGAATTGCATGTCCTGTATGCTACGATATGCATTTATGCTCTCTGCTATATAAAGGCATCAGTTAAGTGCATTTCTATGTTATATCTTTGCATTGTTTTTAGTGCCTGCACACTTGTCATTTTAAGCAGGTGCCTTTGTGATCCAATGCCCTTACCCTGTTTGTCCTCTTCATTAAATTTAATCGAATCTGATTTGATTGCTTTGTAAATAAGATTTCAATTGATGACTGAATTGATATTTTTATTACAGGTTTTGACATATGCTCAACAAGAAAAAGAATTAGCAAAGGCTGAGCAGGATATGCTTGTAAAACGTATTCAAGAATTCAGGACCCAAGCTGAGATAGATACTCTACGAGCTTCTAGTAACATAGAGCCCTCAACAAGTTCTGGTGGCATTCATGTTATTGGCATGAATTCAGACAAAAACATAGAAGCAATCATGCAGTCCTCAACAAATGGGGAGGTGAGTGAGTGATCTTCATATCTTTTTGTTTGGCTATTATTTTTATGTTAGTATTGTGTTTAATTTATCAATTGTGTTACTTGGAGAAATGAAATTAAAAATTTTCATTCATTTTGCAGGTCCAGACAATCAAACAGGGATATTTGTTAAAACGTTCTTCAAGTTTGAGGGGAGATTGGAAGAGGAGGTTCTTTGTACTCGATAGTCAAGGAACTTTATACTATTATAGGAATAAGGGTACCAAACCAATGGTATGTTATATTACTTTATAACTCTCGGTTGATACAAGTTTAATGATTTAGGTTCAAATATTGTCTTTTAATTATGATTATGGATAATGGGGACATATACCTTTACCTGGATTTTAATCTTGATGCTTGCTAATTATGGTATTGACTACTTTGAGGATGTGTGACTAGATAATTAAGTGTTTATATGTTTTTGTTGCACTATAACAGTGTATTTCAGGTTGAGAAAAGTGGCGAGAAAAGAAGTAAAATGGAGAGAGCATTAATTTCTCATTCACATAGCAAGTTCAGGAGAGAAGTGAAAACAGCAGACTCTCTTCACCTCATTTTTTATCTCTCAAAATTTGATTAGAATTGGACAGGAATGAGAACGACTTATTTAATTCTATGTGATTTTTCAAATAAATCCTTTAGATGTGTTGATAAAATGTGTGTCAAGAAACTAGAAATGTAAACAAGGGAGACTGAAATTCCCATCAAATCACTTATCTTCATCCCTTTACTATCTGTCCTCTTCTCTCCTGTTAATTCAAACACACTTGCGTCTGGATGTGCTCAAAATTAGAAAGTTGCTGTATATAGCTGCTGAAAGGTTAGAAGTTAAGATAATTGCAACCTTGTTTTCCAGCCAGCTCTTCCAAACTCTTTGAGGTCAATGATTAGACTCTACATGGACTTACTTTGTTCTATAGTTGTAATTAAATACTATGCAAGTCAGGTGCATTATGTTTCATTTAGCCGGTAGAGAGAGAAAGAAAAAGGCTTTTAAGTTGCATGAGTGTACTTCATTGTAAAATGTTGATTTGTAAGTGGGGTCAGTTACTTTTCTTATTTTTTATAGGTTGACTGAATGTTCAGTTGTGTTTATAGGTAAATTAACTCATGCATTATCTTTTGACTGCTATTGATAGGAACTCATTATTTAAGATAGCTAGAGCAAAAGTTCTTACAGGCTGTTAAATCCAAGTATCCAGTGCTTAATACTATTTCCCTTCTTTGTTCCCATATGAATGAATATATTTATACAGCCTGAAAGGCCACATAAGATAATTGAGTTCATTTTTCCCCTACTTGGCTGTTTGATTTAGTGTTTTCGCCTATTATATCTTTTCAAATTATTGGCAAGCTGAAAGCCCACAATATTTATGATTGGTTCATTTCTCCCTTAATTAACTGTTTGATTTATTGTTTCTCCTAATGTCTATTTAAGAATTGTTTAGTTAAGTAGATATTTGGATTGACTTGAAATTGAAATCGAACAACCATGAACTATATAGATAGTAGATTGCATTCAAAAGTTGGCTCATGAAACAAGCATTACACAAATTCTTAGGTTTGAGAATAAATCTATTTGAGAATGGAATTTTTTTGGGCTTAAGTTGTGAAAAATGATCTTGATGGGGCATGATATTTACTGTATCTGCTTTATTCCCAGGGTTCTCGCCATCAATATGCCATTTCAGCTGAATATAATAGTGGTGTGTTTGCTAGATTTCGTGCAAGGCATAATAGGTCATCATCATTTAATGAAGAGACTTTGGGTTGTCATACCGTTGATCTTTGTACTTCAACAATAAAGATGGATGCAGAGGATACAGATTTACGGCTTTGCTTCAGGATCATATCTCCAGTGAAGACTTACACATTGCAGGTGATATTCACTGGTCATTGAAATTTTTTTGCTTCACTTTAGCTGAACTTATCAATGATATCGTTAAAGTAGAGCAAAGTTTCAATAAGATACGTTTAGCTAACTACGTATGGCATGTAAAGGGTTAGCTCATTGTTCTTGCTGTTATTGTTTTATTTGTGCTTGTGACTTTATGTGTATCATTAATTATCGTATGAAACCTTAATTTTATCTATTTAAGATTGACTAGAGTTTGAACTCCTAATTGTATGATTAATGATGATAGATGAAGGTACTAGGCACTTAACAGTATTTTGCTATGTTGCTGTTTTAGCAAGGTGTTGAACACTTTACAATATATCATTTCAGTATCTTCATGATTGGAAAATCCAATCAATACTTCCAACAATTTTCTAGAGTGGAATTACTTGAAACATGTAGCAGGTTGTATTAGTCTCTCTGTGTGTTGCTAGTCTTATTTTATTTTATTTTTTTTAGGGATGACTGATGGAGATTCCAGTGTAAAACTGGAAGCTGCTGTCAAATAAAACGAACAAAACTATATGAAAGGTGCAAAAGGTTTAAAAAAGCATACTTCTATTTGAATAGTAGACCACAGGTCAATGCCATTCTACCAGTAATAGTATGAGCCAGGAATTTGATTGAGTTAAGCATTGCAGATATCCAGGAAAAATCACAATAATGCACGAAAGGAGTGCCAACAAGGCTAATTTTAACTGAAAAAATGATCTAAATGCACCAAAGATGAAATGGAAGTTGAGTGAAGAGAGTCAAGGATTGAAGATTGAATGCTAGTTAAATAAAATTGTTAATACGATGAAGCAATTGCATCTGAAGTTTTTCGAATAGCTATTTCTGGATGCCTCATATTTGTCACTGCATTATTGCTAAATTAGAATGCATTGATTAGATAAGAAAAGTTCTAGAGGAAGCAGAATGAATGAAAACTACCCAAAACACAACATTTTATTTCCAATAATGGCATGCCCTTTAAAAGCAAAGTTGGAAGTGTTCCTAATCACTAGTTTTTATTCTTTCCTACCTATAATTTTGCACTTGCACCACAATGGCATGATATAGTGCCCCTAAAAGGGGAAAGAAGCACGGATAAAATTCTCTTGTGCAAACTTGGGTGTGAAACAATTATTACAATTATATTTGAATTATATAGTTGAATGTAATGAAACAAAGGGCCATATTTTCAAACTTTCTAAATTAAGCTAGACAATAATTTTTACCTGTGATGATTGTGCTGATACTCTTTGTCACTGGTTTGGCAGGCTGAAAATGGGGTGGACAGAATGGACTGGGTTAATAAAATAACTGCTGTTATTACATCTCTTTTGAGTTCTCATATCCTGCAGCAGGTTATTTTTTTTTCCTCCCTTTAAAGCCATATATATATATATATATATATATATATTTTTTTTTTTTTTGTGTTGAAATACCAATTCTCATTAAATTGCTACTAATAGTGATTTGGTTGTCTGTTGGGGCTGCATCCGGGACAAAAGCATGTGGAGAATAATGATTTTGCTTGCCGAGCTTCTTCTAATGTTAAGTCATCTAATAGCCTTGGTACTCTAGAGATTGACCGAATCGGCAACAGAGCAGAACCTGTTTCTGCAGTCCTCAGAGAAATTCCTGGAAATGATGTTTGTGCCGAATGCAATGCTCCTGAACCTGATTGGGCATCTCTCAATCTTGGCATATTATTATGCATCGAATGCTCAGGTGTTCACCGTAATCTTGGTGTTCACATTTCAAAGGTGCAGTGTGTTCTTCACAGAAGAGAAAAAAAAGAACTTATGGCCTTCTTTTTCCTTCTAGTTTTTGTTAATTTTGCTATGCTGGCGTTGGGTTTGTAGTTAATAATTTATGTTGGTCTTCAGCCTGTTTAAGGTCTCTTAGAAAGCCAGAGGCTATACTCTTTGATATCGCTAAATTTTAGTGCCCACTATTAGCTATGATGTATTTACTATTATGCCAGAGAAAGTTTATATATATAGTAGTAACATTTGAGACTATTAGGTAACATCAAAGGTTTCTATTTACTATTCTTCTTGTTATTTTAGATATTTCAATTTCCACCTTGATTTTCATGAAGCTACATTTAATGCATTGTATAAATTATTACCACCTTGTACAGTTGGTGTACCCAGGTAAGAATTCCTCCATTTTACATGAAATATATTAGATTGTTGAATTGAATTTCCCGTTATCTTCTCTTAAAGTATTTGGTTCCCTTCATTTCCAACACTTTTGGTGTTGCACCAGGCTGTTGGGAGAATCTGTTGTGCAATTTCAAACAGCTGCTATACTTGCAAATAGCTTTGCTGCCAGACTTATAAGTAGTTTTGTCTATGAAGCATGTGGTGGACAATATGAGTCATATTTGGAGAAGATGTTTAGCTCCCTGCATCTCTTAGACTTTTGGTACTGTAGCAGGCTATTGGGAGATCTGTTGTACTATTTAATTCCAGCTACTGTACTTACAAATGACTTTTCTGCCATTGACTTATAAGTAGTTTTGTCTGTGAAACTATGGTTTACAATGAGAGTAATGCTGTTAAATTCTGACCTCTGAATTTCATGAGTTGATTGAAAGTTTACTTACTATCTTAAGTAGCAAAATAAGAAAATTTAAGAGTCAAAGGAAAAAATGAGAGGGACGAGGCTGATAGAAAGAAACTGATATCATTATCTTTCATTCATTTTAAGAGTCCTTGATAAAAGAATACTTTTCTTCTGTGTGCAGGTGAGATCTTTGACATTAGATGTCAAAGTGTGGGAACATTCAATTGTAGAATTATTTCGTGCTCTGGGCAATGCTTATTGTAACTCTGTATGGGAAGGTTCACTCCTTAAGAACGAGAGGTAAGATTTCCCCAGGTTAAAAAGTACACAAAATTGCTGCTACTGACTAATCTGTTATTTTGTAATTTTATTTCTGTACACTAAACTTTAATTGTTGATTGGTTATAAGCGTATAAGGTAAGGAAGGAAAAATGCTTTATTGGTATTGTTATTATGTTAAATATGAATCTGTGTGATCGAGGCTTTTTCTGTATCTACTTTTTGTTTTTGGAAATGAAATCTTGTATTTTCCCTTTTGTATGTTTTTATGTGAAATTTCAAAATCACTTTTAGATAGTCTAAATTTGGTTAATGTAGTATCTTAACTAGGAGGACATATACAAATTCTATAAAATTTGGTGGCGTTTTTTGTGTTAAAAATGGTTCAGAACATAAACCTATTTTTTTATCTGACATTTATAAGGTTCATTATAGAGAAAAAAAATTGTCATGGTTTTTTCTTTGTAACAAGCAAGAATTCTTATCAAGACAATGTTAAGGATCTAAGTATGAAAATAACTTTAATATCAATTAACCAGGTTATCTTGAGACAAATGGTGATTAACTTAAAGAAAAACTAGCCCAACTTGTATTATGCTTGTTAGCACAACAGCCAGCAACAGCTTTACGTTCTCTATAAACTTGCCTAATTGCTGCAATCTCAGATCTTCAAAAGTGTAATTTTTAAAAGTCTGGAATAATTTGGTAAAGAGATGTCCTCAGCCCTTCATTTAGTCATTCTTTTAGGCAACCATTTCTTCATTATCGCTATTTTTGGCCAATAAGAATTGCTGGGTCTAAAATGCATTGAAGTGTATAACCAAAAGGATGTTTGATCATGAAATTTAATTCTTATGCTTTATCTTGAAAATGATGAACTTTAAATTGGAAAAAGTTATCTTTTTTGTTAAAATAGTTTTTGGTATAATGAGATTATTTTTTCTTTTTTTTTTTTTTTTTTTTGAAAAAAGAAAAGAAAAGAAAGCCACCCTGTTTTGTTTTTATTCTTGTCTACACAAATACGACGTTGGATAAGAGTTATTGTATCCTTTCTTTCTGTCCTATTCATTCCCATTTTGCAGCCTTTCCTCTAACATGCGTGCCAAATTTTCCCAAGATGTACTGTTTTTGTTAGATATGGTGGCATGAAAATCAGTTAAGTTCTAAAAATGTGAATATGAGGAAAGCAAAACTGGTTGGGGTTGAACTTATCTGTAAGTGGTTAAGCTGATAGCTTACTTTTGTGTTTTAGTAGCTAGTGATACAATAATCGCTTTCCCTTTCCTGTTCAATGCAAATCTTTGCAGAGTGGATGAATCAAATGCTATTAGCACATCAAGAACAAAACCAAATGCCAAAGATGCGTTTTCCCATAAAGAGAAATACATTAATGCTAAGGTATTTATTTGGATTTTTTTTTTTCTCATTGATGTCCATGCATCGAAATTCATATTTCATAATCCTTGCATTTCTTCATTCCCGTCTTCCTCATTTTGACTCTCCCTTGCCTTGTACCAATTAACTTATGGGGCGGTTGGCTGGGTTTTTCAGTCAGCAGGGAACCTCTTTTGCATTGTTCCCTCCTTTCAGTATTTGTGGTAATAGTAGTCTTCTGCTACTTGTAGTCTTCCCCTAAATTGATCAGTAGATTATTTAGCTTCTTATGTGAGAAAGGAATTAATCACTCTAGAATATGATGTGTTACATTCGTATTCAAAGATCATTTCCTGTCGGTTTCTCTTTTATTAGGCCCGAAGCAATATCCAAGGCTGAAAAGCAACTTAACTCACACACATATGTACCTGTTCCCTTTAGACAATTGGCATTTTTCGTCAGTACAAAATGTCATGCTGTTTAGATTAGTTCTTTCATCTGTCACGCTGCTATGATAAGAGATGCTGTGATTTCCATTACAAAGCCTGACATTATTCCTTTTCTTAAACAGTATGTAGACAAATCGCTAGTCATCAGAGATCCAATGCAACCTGGAGCTCCTGCAAACATCTGGCAAGCAGTTAAGACTGATAATTTACGAGAAGTATATCGTCTAATTGCAATATCAGACACCAATATTGTAAATACCACCTTTGATGATGTTTTCAGCATTGAGTTGTATCATCATGTTGAGGCACAAGACTCATCACTTGGTAGCAACAAAGAGGAGAGGAAGCAGCGCGATCTGTCAACCTGTCAGAGAATCAAGGATTTAACTGACTTGGGGAATTGTCTACAAGGTTGTTCCGTGTTGCATCTGGCATGCCATTGTGGCAATCCTGTGATGGTTGAGCTGTTGCTGCAATTTGGTGCCGATATAAATAGGCGCGACTTCCATGGCAGGACTCCCTTGCACCATTGCATTTCTATAGGCAACAATCCATTGGCAAAGCATCTACTAAGAAGGTAGGCTGCATATTTTGCATAGTTACTTGTCCAGAAGAAATCTGATACTTCATACAAATAGATGACACAATCTAAGCATATTTCGTAAGCCTAAATGATGGAGTACTAATCTTAACTTTAGTCCCAAATCCCGACCCAAAGGACTAACCTATTAGGTAACTATATATGTTGAAGATTGCTCTAGTACACATGTGGGACTCAGTATACATCAACACCTTGAGACAGCTCTGCTGGCCAATTTGTGACAACCTCATCTGGGGGCCAAACCACCATGTGACGTCTGGCACCCTGAGTCAACATAAGAGTACTCCCGGAGTGGCTATGACACCACTCATTACAAGCCTGGGCCTCAACCCAAAAGTCAGGATGGTCACCTTTGTATGTGCCTAAGATCATTCTAGTCTATTTACATAAAATGTAGGGCTTAGACACACCTTCACTATACGAGTAGTGGTAGCGTACCAGGGGAGCACTAGAACACCAGACGTCAAATGGAGTGAGTCTCCTTGATGAGATATCATTGGTAGACAGAGCTATCATGTGGTGCAGGTGTGTGCTGGGCTCTCCATCAAATGTATACAAGCTAAATAATACTAATGTTTAAATCCTTCCCTTTCTTATGTTACCTTCTTTTAGTTGGAGGACCAAATTTATTCTAGTTTGACTGGAAACTTCTAAAATAACTGGAGAAGCTATTTGTGGTAGGGCTGTGAAAAGACTTATGGCTTGATTGTCTGGGTTAACTTCCAATGAAATTCCAGATTGGTCTCCAAATCTGGAGACAGAAGCTTTACCACATAGCAAATGATTTGATAACCCTGTTTCATATGGTCAAAATATCCCATCATTTATTGATTATTCTCCGACAAGATACAGATTGCCTTTTAAATTTTAATATAATGCTTTAGCTATTAGTCTCATCTCTCTTAGATAAGTGGTTTTAATTTGCCAATAATGTGCAGAGGCGCACGGTCTTCGATTAAAGATGGTGGGGGATTTAATGCATTAGAAAGGGCTATGGAGAAGGGATCGATTACAGATGAAGAGCTATTTATCTTGCTCAGCGAAAGCGAGTGAAAAAAGCTTGGACTCCCCCAAATTCGTAAGCTGGCTCCTCTCCGTTGTTTCTGCTTACGTTGGCTGTTGTTGCCTATTGCATGATAAGAGCCTTCTATTCCCTTCCTAATCTGTCGACGTTATTATTGAATCATTTTTCCTATATATTCTTCTTGAGTGGTGATTGTTGGAAACTTTCCCTCTGTGCTTGCAATGGTGATATGATTTTCTCTACTCATTGTATGGCCAAAATTTGACTAAATATTATTCTATAAACTTCAGGGGAAAGCTGATTTGATGGTCAACTCTACTGAACACCCGAATCAGCAAAAACGAAATGAGTTTGAGCTAGCCCAGTATGTTGTCAATTTAAACATCTTTATTTTTATATGGTGATGGTTTATTCTTGTACTAGCACATATAAATCATGCCTATATATATATATAAGATCCACTTACATTAGTATAAAACTTTTACACAATTTTTTAACCATTAATTATTATTTATTCAACGGTTTAAAGAAAACTAAAAATAAGTGAATAATTAATGATAAGTTAACTTTGTAATTAATTGTTTTGAAAATAGTGTAAAACTAAAAAATTTTATACTAGTGTAAGTTAATCTTTTAATCTTATGTGTGTGTATATATATATATATATAAATGAGTCTATTATTATTTTGCAGATTATCTATCAAACGTTTAAATTGATACGTTAGTAGCTGTTGCACTTCTTTGATCTCCAACTGCTCCTCCACTTATGAAAACAGCCTTAATCCCCAGAGATAATAAGTTATTTTCTTTAAGAGAATAAAATTGTAATTTTACATGAGACACAGGACAAAATTTTTTAACCAGGGAAAATAAGAGAGAAAATGTACTAACATATTCTTTTCTTGAAGATGATAGAATAATTAATTTTAGGTGAAGTTTCTTTGTCATTTCCCTCCAAGTTTTAAAAATGAAAGAAACTATTAATTTTATATAGAGATATAAAATTCAATTGGCTGCCACAGTAAAAATCTTAAACATAGAGCTCCTTTTCTTAAACTTTAACCTGAACTTGGATGAGTATCAAATATTAGTGTACTCAATCTTTTTAAAATTTTTTTTTATATATTTGAAGGATTATATTTTCGATGCATGATAAAAAGCGATCAATGCTAATGACCTATACCTCTTTTTATACGCTTTACATATAATGCAACTATGCATCTTGAATTTGAGGACTAATTCTAAAAAAATTGAACATGGCTTTGAAGAAAAAGGCAATGGGAAAAAGAGGGGATGAAAAAACTTTTTTTTCAATAGATCGAGAACAAGAAATTTTCCAAATACACTAGGATTGTACTTGGAAACTTAGATTTCAAATGATGGATTTAAATTTCAAAAATAATATAAATTATGTGATAGAACACATATAAATATAATTTTCATGATTATTTTTTAAATTTATATATTTGTCATATGCCTATATAGTGATAAATTTGACATTCCGATGAATATTTATGAATTAAAATTTATGGTTTGGTACCTTTAAATATATAATCATATTGAAGTTTAACTAATTTATATATAATATATGTATTTCATTCGTACCATTTACATACCATATGAAATCCAAATTCAAATTTTCAAATTTATGTTCCTAACCGTAGCATAGCATAGAAGTAAAAGATGTTTAGAATTAATTGCAAAAGAAGAATCTCAAGACCCTCCCATGAAACTTCATTGCAATATGTGAATGTCAAGCACAAAGCTAATTTAAATGCATATGCAAATAAACATATACAGTGCTTATCCCCCCCCCAAAAAAAAAAAGGTAGCGCAGGGAGGGCTGGGAAGAGCATTCTAATAAGCCAATTGCATTATTTACCTTTTAAGTCATCAGAGAAGGTTTCTAACAGTCTCAAGGCTTCCACAGTCCCTATATAATGCTTGCGACAAACTGAAGCTGTCCCTGCTATCACTAGCTTATCAGCAAATGAATGCGGCGTCAGTCAAAGCTAAAATAAGCACAATCTTCTTCCCTAGCGCTCTATTGTATATTATCCAGGGAAATAATCCACAGCCTACCAAGAAATCAATTAGATATTCTCCAACAACACCGTTTGAACAAGATATATCCCTTAATGAGCCTATCCAACGAACCAGCTAAACACAACACAACTGAAACTCACTCTAACTTTGATCCATAACTGCTTAGGGTCAGCTCTTTAAATATATCAAGGTATATATTAGGCACAAAATGCTCAAACTAGCTAACCTCAAAAATGGTGGTAAAATTGATATGTAACCCTTTCTATTTTAATCCTGACCAACTTGATCTTGTTGCCTCTGGCAACAAACATGTGTAAACCATGATATGGTCCAGACAGCAGATATGACTCAAGAACTGGTACCCTGCTAATCATCTCCATCATCTCAAGGGGCTAACAATCCAACCAGTGATGGGATTTTGCCTGCGAACTCTGAATTTCTTCTGTGGACCACTCTGCAGCCGTTCAAGCACAGCATACGTAATTGAATCAGGTGTCAACCCCTGCTGCTTAAGTTTTGAATAGAGATCTACTGCTTCTGCAGTCCTGCCACTTCTCTCGAGACAGTCGAGTAAAATGTTGTATGTAACAATGTTAGGGTAACAGCCTTCAGCAAACATTTCATCAAATAATGTGCAAGCCATCTCAACTTTATCTGTTTTGCCAAAGCACTCGATGAGTGTGCTGTATGTTACAACATCTGGATTTAATCCTTTCTCTTGCATCTCCTTGAATCTCATGTGAGCTTCGTCAACATTACCATTTTTCCCAAGGCAATTGATCAAAGAATTATAAGATACAATATCAGGTTTACAATCACTTTTCTCAAGTTCTTCAAAGATTTTGATGGCCTCATCAACTTTCCCAGCCCTTCCAAAGCTAGAGATTAGAATATTATAAGTAAATATATCAGGTGAAGGGCCATGCTCTTTCATATTTTCATAAAGATGGTAAAGATGGGATATTTGCTTTAACCTACCAAGTGTTGAAAATACTGTGTTATACATGACCGTATCAGTGTCGATTCCTTTCTCCTTAATCCTACTTAGCAGGTCCACAGCTTCAGTTGTTTTACCTGCACTGCACAGGCTTTCCAACATTGACACATAAGCGTCCTTGTCTCCCTCATCGTGGAAGTTCCACATGTTGCAAAATAACCAGTGAGCCTCACTTGCATGACCCAACTTACTTAGCGTCCTTACAAGATATGCATATATTGACTTACTCATATACTTCTTTGATACTTCAATAACTTCATCTAGTTTATTAAGCCGCCCTTCTGCAACCAAAACATTTAGAATGACACTGTAAGTAAATTCATTGGGCCGACAGCCCTTCTGCACCATTTTACAGAAGAGGCTAATAACCTTGTCAACCATCCGCCCATTGGCTAGTGCCTGAATCACAGTATTATAAACAATTAAATTAAGAGAACAGCCCTTTGACATCATTTCATCAAAAAATCTCATTGATTCGTCACATCTACCAAGTTTTCCAGTCAATCTGATCATAATTGTGTAAGTGTACTCATCAGGCTCACAATGCTTTCGTTTCATGTCTTCAAAAACCATGTACGCCTGGTCAACCTGTCAAATGCTGCAGATCAGATTAGCACATCAGGTGATCATGAAACTGATGCATTCCGTAACAATATCAAAACTTGATATTAATGCACTTACATTGAAATATTTCAATCATTTATCAGTTATTACTAATGTAATTTCCAAAATTATTAAACGGCAATATCGGTACCCTCCTAACACTACTGACGAATTTTCCTAGCAACTCCATACTCCAATTAATAATGTTGAAGTTCAAAAACAGATATATATATATATATGTATATATATATATATATATATATATGATAATTCATTGTTTGAGGTTTTACAAAGATGACACTTTCTTATTTAATGGCACGAATTCCTGGCTCCACTGTTTTCCACATACACAAGTGATCTTTTTTCGTTAGTATTGTATCCTATTCCAAAACTCAACAAGCAATCTTGAATGTTTTCTCCAGGGATTCTGTTTGTTGCTTTTACAACTCGCTTTTTTCTTAAGTAGTTGCTATTTACTAGTAAAAGCTAAAAGTATCTAGTTAAAAGCAAGCTTGTACTAGAATAAAATTGACATTATAAGTAAAATGCAACATTAATTCTAGCCAAAAATATTTTTTAAAATTACAAATTTTATTTTCTTTATTTCTTGAAAAGCCTGTTCCTTTCAGTTTGTTGCTTTTGCTACTTATTTCTTACTTCCATAAGCCAACTACTTAAAATCGTTCCGATGGAGCCTAAGCTTAAATGATCAAAGGCTAAACATTTCAAACTCATTTCATCCAAAAAAAAAAAGAATAAAAAATTGAGCTATAATCAAAAGAAAAAAAAATAAATAAAAATTGTAAGAACATATCAATCAATTTAAGAAGGGATTAAGGAAAAAAGATCAGACCTTTTCATCCTTTACCAAAGCATTCAACAACATGTTATAACCAAAGACATCCAATTTGTAACCCTTCCTCTTCATCTCCCCATAAACCGAAAACGCCTTCACTGAGTCATGTGACCTTATGTAAGCTAGAACCAGGCACTTATAAGTGTAAGCATTCATCTTCAACTCCCATTTCTTCACTAACCTCATACACGTGTCCAAATCCTCAGTGTTCCCGAAAAACCCAATAAGGATATTGACGGTGGAGATGTTGCCACGTTTGCCGGACTTTTCCATGTCATTGAGGAGTGACCGGACGGTGTCGAAGCGATCGGGGCGCAAGGATTTCGAGAGGATGAGGAAGAGGCGAGAGTAGGTGAAAGAATCGTGGCGGAAATTGGGGGAAAGGGAGGGGCAAAAGTGGAAGAATCTTAAGGCAAGGGAAGGGCAGTTTAAGGATTTGAGAATGAGGGAGGCTTCATTGGTGGTGAGGGTCGGAGAGAGGGAGGAAAGGTATTGGGAGAGATCGTTAAAAGGATCGGATTGGGATTTGTTGAGGATGTGAGACACTTTGCAGATGAGTTCATGGCGGGGGATTGGGTAGCCGCGGGAGTCGGCGGCGACGGTAGGAAGGGAGACTTCGGCGGAGAGGGAGCGGCCGCTCGGGGAAGTTGAGGTTATTTTGGCTACGTATTTGGTGGCATAGTGGCGGAGGCTTGTTGTTATTAATTGTTGGCAGTGGCGGCGGCACGGATGGTGCTTCATGGAGGTTTTTTGCCACTGACGATCCGTCCCACAACTGCTCTTCTTTGGTTGGAAAAAAAAAATTGAGTGAAAAATAAACTTGAGTCAAGAATAAGTTGCCCTGTAAAAGCAGAAACGGTGACGTTTTCATCTTAATGGCAAATTTGGCTACTTCTGTTAAAACTTGCCTAGGAAAATTTTACGTCTAATCTATCGGTTTGTATTTATATTTAAAATATTTTTTATATATAATATGTATTTAAATATATTTATTTTTATATTATAATATTAATATTTTTATATCGTATCATATTTTAATTATTTTTATATATTATATTTATAAAAATTATATAATAATACAATATAAATATATAAAAAGTAATATTTAATAAATTAAATATTTTAAAATATTACTATAAACAATTAATTAATACAATTAAACTATTTGTACATTTTACATTGAAAAAAAAATTACACATTGAAATCAAAGTATTCTTGCTAAGCTTATCACAAAAATTTCCCTAAATCCATAACCTTTTTGGGTTTCTTGTAAACACGGCGACGTTTATAATTTCCCACACATTTTTCATGCGGGAAAAAAAAAAAAAAAACCCGAGGCTTCCCCCAAGGTAAGATCATTAAGAAAAAAATTGAAAAATAATTTTCTCTATCATATTTAATCCCCAATTACTATTTTTTTCTAATATATATTTAACAAAGAAAACTTTACGTGCAAACTTATCTTCCCTTTCTCAACTTGTAGCCTGGCACCCGTCACCAGCCAATACCCTGGACAATCTTGAGGCCCTTTGCATAATTGCGAGGTTTCTACAAATTTCAAGAGCTTTGGTGTTTGAACTGGCACCGGTGGCCCAGTTGGATACACGGCGGAATCCACCACAACCGGCGTCTCTTCTTTTTCCTTGACGGGGTTGCCTGTTAAGGATTGGCTTATTGCTGACAGTAAACCAGACCTTTGGGAGAATCCTGAGGCGGCTTGCGCCCAACTTGACTGCGCTAGGAAAGAATCTGAGACCCTGGAAAACAAGAGTCTGAGATGGAGGACACTCTTGGAATCGTGTTTCTTTACATGCAATTGAGCGCCGGTGACGATAAAAACAACATCTTTGCCGGAGGCAGAAGCCCATCTGGGGTTGTATTTAACCGGGGCGGTGCATACATGAGAAAACCTTTTGCGATGGATGGCTTCGAAGAATCGAACGTCGGCTGTATCTTCTGATGCCTGCCAGTATTGAATATCTTCCATCTTGTTTTCAAATGTCTTTGGTAGATTACATAGATATTGAAGGTGAATTCCTAGCCTGAGAAATTAAATTGAAAAAAAAAATCAGATTAAAAAAATGCCATTAAATCACTTGCCCAAGTAAATTCCATAATTAATCATCGGTAGGAATTTTTACCTATTGCATTTCATGCCCTCAAGATACAAGCGCATCCCAGTGACAGGTCTCAGCCCCACTGTGACCTGATATCAGATCTAACAATTGTTAGTTGCAGTATTTTTCTGTCAGAAATTAAATTTGGGTTACCTAAATTAAGAATCTATCATTTTATAAATACATCACACATACGTTGCAATAAGTTTTTATTTTTTTTAAAGTATTCGTATTCAATACTTATATTTGATATATTCTTAAACATAGATATGGATATACGAGCACTTAAAACTATTCAAATGCATAAAAAAACTTAAAAATATTTGAATATATCGATAATAACACTTATGTTCCAAATTTGAGTAATATAGGATTATGTGATTATTTATTGGGTGTTGACATTAATTCTAAGGCAGGAAGAACTAATAAAAATCGGACCGAAAGCTAAAAAGGGTGGGGTTACTGGTATTCTGGGGAAGGAATTGTGGGTACATGGATGTAGACGTTTAGAGATATACCTGAGAAGTGTTAACATAAAGTTTAGGACCCATTAAGTTGAAATGAAGAGCTGGTGATGAAGAAGCCCTATTTGGGGAAGGACCCAGCGGAAGGTCATTGTGAATGGGAGCCCAAATCTTGTGTGTTTGGAAGTCAAGAAAGTACTGTAAATCACCTATAGGAGGCTTGTCTGCAGTTACATAAAAGAAAATAAAAATTGGAACACGGGTCGACATTACATTCATTGTTGAGTTCAGCATCGTTATAATCTTTAAAATTAAAGTTATTCATCAATGATAAGTTGTTGTTTGAATTTTTTTATTTTTTTTATAAATATTTATATTTAAAATTTATATATTTAAACAGAGATATAAGATATCATCTTTTAATATATATATATATATATATAAACTTACATCGAAGGTATAAGTTGATGGCATGCGATAAGAAACCTTTGCCAGGGACACCTTTAAGCAACGAAGTTATGGGAATAAAGTTAAATTGAATGGCGTCGGGCCTGCCTGCAACTGTTGGAAGCCACTCACAGTGGCTATTAGCTTCTAGGTCACCTCCCCTTTTCGAACATATAACAGTGATTCCCTGCAAATACCCCCCATTCACTTGCATATTAGTATTCTAGCACACTAACATACACTTGAACCATCTAACTGCTGAATTCAAAATTTAGTTCGGTAAATTTATTTAATTATCTTTAAAAAATAATATTTAATATATTTAAATTTTAAATTTTAATATTTATAATTTTTTTATTTTCAAATTAATTATTTTATATAAAAAAATACATCGCTAGCGATTCTGAGCCAACATCATATAATCAACACATATTATTTATCTATTGTATTGTCATAAAAGGAAAATGTGACAAGTTAGAAATCGTAGTTTAACCTACATCTTTGGTGCTGATGGCGTGGTAGCCATTAAAGGCAACGAGTTGTTGATCGAAGATATTGAAAGCCTGTGGTACCTGTATAGATTAATAAAAAAAAAAGAAAGGGAAAATTAAGTTAGGAGGGAAAGTAAAGTTTCAGTATACGATAAACTTATATAATATAAATACGATATAAAAAAAATTAAAATATGATATAAAAAATTATGTGAACATGATTCAAAGTTTATATAATATAAATGATCACATGTCAAAAGTTTTTTTTTTTTTTTGGTGAGTAATCAAATAAAGAAGCTACGAAACACAGGCAAATTAATAGGGAAGCATGGGGCCGAGATGAACCCTTTGTTTTTGGTCTTTGATTCTGGGGGTAAAACTGCAAGTGCCTGTAAATAATTGATCACCAAGGTTATCCAGATGTTTCTTGAGCTGAGAAGGCTCCAACTTTGAAGATTTGTCTTGCCTAACCAAAACCATATCTTGGCCACCGATGCTTAACCCCACAATGACGTGAGTCCCGTATTTCTCTATGAATCTGCCAAAATCAAATTTTTACAAATTTGGATTGCATCAAAGTAAGGTTATTGGGTCACAATCTTCTACCAAACTATCATGACCAAGATGTCATAATTCAATGCATCAAATCGGTGGGAACATAAATTCCTCCACAAATGCAATCTTCATATAAAAAAACAAAGATAGGGAAATGAATCCGCTTTCATATTACAAATTCGAATATTGGGTTCTAGTTATTAATTTAAACAATTCATCTTATTTGAATTATTTGCAGACTACAACTCTTTTTAAGGGCAAAGTTAAAAAAAAATATATGTTGAGGATAAAATAAAAATAAAAATAAAAAAAAGTTAAATTATAAATTTTTGAATTTTTTTATAATTATTTTAGGTTAAAAAGTAATTAAAGAAGAAGCAATTTTATGGAGAAATAGAGTCAAGGCTCTACCAGCCTCCATATACCATCCTTGACTTTTTTTAGAAAACAAAAATGTTTGACATTATTATGGGCTAATAATACATTTTTTCGGTCATTAAATTTTTTATAAATTAAAAGTCCTTTTCGTTCTATTTTCATCAATAAGATTCTTGAAAAATCAAAGTTTACAATTCAAAGCAATATTAGTATCAATGAACATTAACAAATTAATAAACCAATCAAATCCCAATAATGTATCCTATTGGGAAAAATTCAGCCTACAATTATGGGGGAAAAACACACATTCAAATGTAGACTTGACTTTGGATAATTGACCATAATTCTAGAACCTAATTTTTCAATGAGTCCCAAATAAATTTTAGGCTCCGTATGATACTAAGGAGTTGAA
>JBBYHM010000016.1:2242039-2292676 GCA_038381775.1 Adansonia rubrostipa | reverse complement strand
TTGATAAGCTTAGCCAAGTAATAAGCAGCAGCAGAAGCAAAGGCACCAATGAAGGCAGTTTGTATAGCACTCTTGAATCGGTTACTGCCTGTAAAGTACCCTTTGGCTAATCCAAAAATCATCAATGCTATGATTGTCAAAACAATGGATGCTATTAAACCCTCTCTTGCAACTTCAAACACCAAGTATGGCAATAATGGCAACGATCCTCCCACTATGTAAGATGTAGCAATTGTTACTCCACTTCTTAATCCTCTCAATGGATCTGGTTTTTCCAATCCCAGCTCGAACCTGCAATTTTCATTTTTGGTTCATTTTTACTCGATTTTTTTTTCAGAGTTTAAGATTTTATCTTGAAATAGATCAAGTTAACATAAGAAAGGTTCATTGTGTAACCCAAAATCTATATGACATGTAGTTAAAAAAATTATGTTTTACTTCATCATGAAATCGACCCAGAGTTGAGAGTTCCTTCTGAGAGCTGTCACCACCGGCTCAGATTCTTGCGGCTCTATCCCATGCTTTGATAGGATTTCTTCAGCTTTAGCAGCCTCTGCATTTTTAATAAAACATTGATGAACAAATGAGATGCGCAAGAACGTATTTGGACAGGGATATGCGGTATGATCTAACGAACAAACGTCGAAGGGAAGAAATAAAAATGGTACCCAGCTCAGGGTCGTCGATGATTGTCTTATGTTTCCGTTTCAGCTCACTGTTGTAGACTTCTGCTTCACTTTTTGCTGCAAGGTATCTGTTTAAACATTACAAGAACCAATCAGTAATTAAGCATTAGGGGGCCTATGAACTTTTTATTTAGGGAAAATTAAATAAATGGGTTACCCGCCGAGTCCCATGGAAATAGCACCAGCTACAACTTCAGCAATGCCGGCAACAACAATGATAGATGACGGCACATTGGCGCTGGACAAGCCAGCGGCAAGTGCAAAAGGGACGGTAAGACCATCCTAGACGCCAAGAACGATGTCCCGGACGGTCTCACTGGACCTGAAGTTTTTCTCTATTTGCTTTATATTACTATCTTTTTGATTTTTCAAAAGAAACTTCAACTTCTCTGGATCAACGTAGTTACCATTGGTGGCCATAGTGAGTGTAAGTGTAGTAGAGTCCAAGTATTCAGATATTTCTCTCTTTTAAGGGCCAGGGGTGTCCATTGAATTGAGACTACGCATATTTATAGCAAAAACAAAGAGGATGTAGATTTTAAGTAATGACCTTATTTTAAAAGGACTTAGGTCTCTCTTAGCTGTTCTCTCATATATGTTTATTACAATAATTTTTGACTTAGTTAATTGATATCTATAGTAGATCTATTCATACGTAGAGTTAGTTTGGGATGTAGTTTAAATTTTTTTGTATTTTTTTATCTAAGCTGTAGATAAACCGATTCAAAAGTTTATTTTACTTCAAAATAATAGTAAAGTAATTTTTTGATTTTAATACTTGTATATTTTATAATTAAATTTAAATAAAAATAATTTTATTAATAAATCATAACCTGGGAAGTTTTGAATTAAAAAAGGAAAATTATGTCGAGACCTAGCCCAATACAGGTTGTGCCTATAAGGCTGTATGGATGACTTGATCCTTAGATAAATATGTTTATAAGTACTCGTTAATGATTATTTAATTATTATTTTTTAAAAAAATTTCTATTAAATAAATTCAAGAAAAAGTAATTTATTAGCTAAAGTTTCTTCTTTTTTTTTTATTTATAATATTGTCTTAACTAATATCATTAGTCGCATATTAACATTTTTTATAATTTTTTTATGCAAATGAAATTGAATTACATAATAAAAAAAGATATTCATCTCGCATTTCAAAACCCTAATCTTGTTTATTTCGACTTCAAACTCAAAAGAAAAAAAAACACACACACCAAAGTATAAATCCTTAACTTAAACCATATGAATTATCTTTTTGGAGCTACACCTTTTTACATTTTTTTTTTTTGGGGATAAAAATAGTTGAGTCTACTAATTTTCATAGGCTATATTAGCTGCCAATGAATTGGGAAGATCAAAAGTTGTGGAATCATCATTGAGTGTATGGTGAAAAAAGTTCGGATTGAATTTTAGGTTTAGAATATTTAGGGTAATGATCATATGATTAATTAAAGTGGAAAAAGAGAGTGTGGGCAACACAAGCCTCGTGCAGAGTGGACAAACTAAGAAGATTTAAATGCTTTAAAGTTGGGGGAAAGGTAGAAGGCGTGTGTATGGCACAGGACTTTTGTATCAAACATTTCACATGGTACTGTAAGCCTTTACAGGCAGAAAGCTGACCCAGCAAAATATTTCCAATAGAATAATGCAGGAATTTATTTTTTTAATAACAAATTTAATTTAATTAATTTATATATAATCATTTTTAACAAGAGAAACTTTATAGATATAAAATTTAAATATTTATATTTATGTTCTTTTAATTGTAATCATTTGTAAAAGAAAAATACGGTTAGAGTGAAGAGGAATGATATGAACACACTTACCCAATATGAGAGAATAGGAGGGAAGAATGATATCAATCTGACTATCCAACATCACCACCTACTACTGGCTATCATGCCTACTCATTCCTTGCTTTATACAAACTCTCCATGTGGCTTTTTTGATTAACTAAGATACCTGCTTTTTAAATGTTATTACGTAAATTAATTAGATTAAATCGAATTATTACATGATTTAATTAAATTAAATCTCAACTTCTTCATGTTTTTTTTTTTTTTTTAAATATCTGAGTTGGCTTCAGTGTCTTTGATATATTGTTTTGTTCATGCTTTTGGCAAGCAGGTGCACCCACTGAAGGTGAGAATAATATTGTGCAGCATTTTAATTTGTCCATGGAAGAATACTGGTCCGTATGTCATTGAACTGTTGAGCCACACGCCCCTTGCATTTGTAAGCACGGCTTCTTGCTTTTGCCTTTCCATTTTTTTTTCTCTGCCATCATCACAGGTTCTCTCCATGTTTGAGTTTTTCAAGTTTAAAACCACCATTTATATTAATTAAGCTGAGGAGATGAGTTGATTCATGCACTCATATCCAAAAGGAAAAAAGATTAGATCAATTATGTCGTATTACTTCAAGTATTTACGTTTTTTTTTCCTTAATTACGACTCTCTCTATGTAAAAAAAAACAATGTTTGAGGCGACAGAATCTAACTTTAAAAGAATAGACGTCGAATGTAGAATAAAAACTCATACCTACCTCAGATATTATCGCCAAAATTTTTGAAAGCCGAAAGATATTCAACCAAAAAATGACTTCCATCGAAAGCTTCAAAGGCAGCAAACTCAGCCGATAATCGTGAAATCGCATCACGTTTATAACTGATGTTACTTGCAAAGTTTTTGTAATTCAGCCATTATAGTTGGAATTGAATCTTTCTTGCATCTATTTTGAACATAAACGCAGGAAAAAGAAAATCATAGCGTATTATGTAACAATTGCCAATCTTGATAGTTGATCAAGTTCACAACGAAATCCACAATCACGATTTAAAACCACAAGCCAACGGAGCCTTTTCGCAATATGGCAAGAAAGAGGTTCAGTTCACAGGCAAAACGAAGAAAATGGCTTTTGATTCTGGAAGCAAGTTGTTTCCAGTAGTGCTCGGTTCATAGATTAGATAAGATACAGCTACGATGTTTGGTAGGTAAGGTAGTAGGCTTGAAAATTGTTCACAGCCTTCCACCCCCAACTAGATACGAAAATTTTGGAGACAATATGAAAACACAACAAGAACATGATACTTTAATAAATACGAAATCAATATAATAAATACGACATGACAGTATCTACCTTAGCGTCAAGATAAATGAAAGCATTTTCATTCAACCAAGCAAACGGAGAGGAAAGGAGAGGAACATAGTCTATACATATGAGAACAAAATTCTATGTTGAAAACTAGGATGACAAATATCCCTAAACTACTACTACAACGTACTCTTACAAGTTATACAACATGGTATATGAGAAGAAAAATATTATTCAGCTATTCCCTTACCCTAGATTCACCGGCTATATGCTCGATTTTATTTAAACAGTTAATAAGAAGCTGAGGTTTAAAGAACATATATGAAGGTACAGAAGAAAAAAAAAAAAAATAAATCAACAACCTTAACATGCATCAACTCACGAATTGCATTTTTACATACAACAGATAAAACATTAGTTTTAACTTTTGTATTTTATGCCACAAAAATCAATAGTGAGAATGACAGGGAACCTTATAACATCTACTAGGGTCGCCAAAGCTGGTGAAAGATGCGCTGTTTATCCAGCACATGTATACTACTACGAAAGGAATTCCACTGAGACTTTTTAACTAGTCCAAAGAAAAAGCTCCACTGCAATATCTGAAAAATTTGTAGAAACATGATAAATTTTCCTTTAGAAGATCTGAAATCTCCTGAATACATACCATAAAATCTGATGTTCAAGAAGAAATGTGTTTCAAAGTGGTAGTATGGACAATGGTTTCAGTCAAGAGTAAACATGAAATAGGACAGGATTACTCACTAATAAATATTATAACTAAAAATATAGTTTGATAGAAGTTATTAATGATAACTACATACTTCGCATAAAAATATTTCAGGATTGTCTTATGTAAGAAGAAAGTTAAGTTATGAGGAACTAGAATTTATCACACCCACAAAAGTGGGCAAAAATTTTTTTTTTTAAATTTATTTTGTTTTAAAAAAATAATAAGCTAAAAATACAGAGATAGTTTTTTTTTTTTTCATTGAGTAATTTTTTAAAATTAAAAGATAAATTAAAAAAGAAGTAGTTTTTTAAGTAGTTTTTTTTTTAAGATTAAAATACTTAAAATATCCTTAATTTTTTTTAGATAAGAAAAATATCCTTAATTTCTATATATAGTATAGATTATTTTAATTTGGGTTTTATATAATTTCCTCGACTGAATTGGTGTTATTTGACTCGTGGCACCAAACTCAGCAAGAAGTTTTATATATAGTATAGATAAGTAATTATAAAGAGGAATGGGAGAGTAAAGTGATAACAACAACCTTGTGGAAAAACAATGGCAGAATCAAAGCTAAGATCAATCACCTGTTACTGAATTTCTCAACAGCATCAGATGCATAGAGAAGCGTTTCATTAGCTTTCTCTAGAACCATATAAAGCTCCTTCCCTCCAGTAATACGGGCAATGGCCCAAGCATTATTCTTTGCTCTAATGCACACTTCCAAATCTTTGTCATGGCCTGGATTATCCCATTTTGCTCGACTCTTTTCTGAATCTACTTCTTCTCTCAGCCTATTTAAGGCAAGTAAAGATTCCTGCATTATAAAGAAAAAAAGGAACCACCAAAGGCTTTAAAATTTATCTTGATGACTCGGCAGATTTGCAACACTACTTGAGCGAGGGTAGCTAAACATCAGAAGGCATCATCAGTAGCAACTTATAATTTATTCTCAAAGCTGAAATTTGATTGGCAAATGGAAATCAAATTTGACCAGAATAAGCTTTATGAGGCAGCAAATAGAACCGTAAAAGCTGTCAACTCTTAAATTGATCACCAAAACCAATCTTAAATTCTAATACCATGAAATAACTGAAAAAGAGCAAAATCATGCTTAGTACTTTGGTTTCTTGAATTTGTGGCACTTTAATCCTTTTCAGAAGGACAATACTAAAATTCAATTTAATTCTATCAGGACCACTCCTAAAACCCTGCAGTCCGCAGGGAGCAACATAGCACAATAGCTTATAAATTTACATGATCAAAAAAATGCAACACTGACTTCTAATAAATCAAGATGATCATTTCTCAACCATACATGCTCCCCTATCTACAATATAGTTCACATATTATTAAAACTGAAATCTGAAGTTGATTATCACCAAATTATAAGACATATCAAATGCTAACACTTTAATTCAAAATTTATATCACTGAAATGATCATAAATATTCATTTATTTTCCCATGTTAAATCAAAATGTTTGCTGTAACCATATAAAACAACAGCACTGTGCTTTACCTTTGTTAATGTTGTAACCTTTGCTGGAGGTGAAGCCCTGGAGATGTCTCTGTTACCATCCACTAACAAGTAACGATACCCACTGACATGATAGGCATTCTCTCCACCCCATCCCTTTGATAACTTTTCTTCAACTTTCAAAATCTTCAGTGATGCCTAGAGATTTTAACAGAAAGCAAAAGGTTAATGAGGTGATCAGCCTTGCTTATTATGTAAAAATATCATTTCTCAACTTGGTATAATTATTGCACCAAATAACTAAGGATCATTGTAATGTCCGTTTGTGCATTTCAAATGTCCTCCAGATGAGTATTATTTAGGATAGACAAAGGTTCTTTGCATGTTTATATCACCAATCCTTGTTCATATCAACAATAGATTAAAAAACATGGATGCCAAAACTTTGCTTGCAACAAAATGATGAATTAGAAAGAAAGTTTAGGTAAAAAGACTTGGAAAGAAAGCAAAATAATTCTAATATCAAGCCCAAATAGTGCTATTGATTGAGACAAAAAAGATGAACATAAGAATTTCATACGCTTTGAGATCTAAACAAGCAGAAACCACTTAGGCAGTGGGCTATATAGGAGGGCAAAGGCTCTAGGATACAAACGGAGGATTTTAAAGGATAAGAAGTGGGAAAGACAACTATATAAGAAATAAATGAAGACATACCACATGACAATGAGGATGCATAGAGAAAACTGCAAAGAATCTGTGAAACTAAAAGAAAAGTGTTTGAATGAACCGATTGATAAATGGAAATACTTATGCCTAATATGATATAGATATATATATATATATATAGTATATGTAGGAACCAACATTTTCAAGAAGTTGTTGTTTCACAATTGAAACACCTTGCTCCCCATTAAGGATGGAAGAAAGAGGAATAAGAAGGATCAATGTAAGGCTTTTGTACTGATAAGCACAGAGATACATCCTCTCTTCCGTCTGCTGGAGCCACACTGTTGGAGTAGTAGTATTCAAGCTACCACCATCCACACCCCAAATATCAGTGACAAGAAAACCATCTTTCCCTTTGAACCACTTGTCATGCTGCAAGGGCCTTGTAACACGATATCTATTATCTCCAGCAGGACAGGTATCGTGTGAGCCATAAAATTGTTCTGAAACAGATCCAGAGTGGGCAAAGGTAGATCCAGTACCAACATTTGACGAAGAATTTCCTCTACGTAAATAGGACCAAGACCTTGCTCCAGATGATAGAGCAAGTGGGGTTAGCCTTAAAACCGCATATGTGAATAAGTTTATGGTATCCCCCTGACAACAAGATCATTAGGAGCATTAGTAGTTAATTTTAAAAAAGCCTAACGGGAATTGTTCCTATCAGAATTTTGACAAACAAAAGTTATTTAACTATTAAAGATTAATGCCACTTTAGGATAAAAGGTGAGGCATCTAACGAAAACTAGAAAACAGCGACATCATATTTGAAGATCAAACCATACAGGAGAAAGTGTTGTGGACACGAGCAGGTCTTGAAATAAAATGAGAGAGGAGCATGGTGTGTTGCCAGCAGAAGATTCTAATATTCTGACAAGTGTCTGTCAAAACAAGACAAAATAATTAAAACTATAAAGAAATAACAATTGCACACGACTGCCATTTTAAGTTACATATAGTACCATCCATCGTCTATGCTTACAATATTCAGATAAATAAAGTTTTAATCAAGCATGGAAGCATTCATTGAATTTCAGCAAGTTTCTAATCTCCTGGTTTTAAAGTGTCTCAAGTTTATCAGGTTAAAAATTGGAGTAGAATAAAAAACACAGCAACACAATGTTGCCAACTCTCGCATCTGGTATAAAAGGTCAAATAGGGTTATCCAAAGTGATTTTTGCAAGAATCAAACAATTATTTACAGAATCAACAATCAAGAACGTCCAATTAGATTCATCCATTAATATTATATCTTTTATTCGAGTAAGTTAAGAAAGCAAAGCAAAGAGAGACATCTAATGCTTTATTAAACTCCATTTACTAGTTTACCAAGAAAATCCTAAACCCCTTACGTAACTAGTTAGGATTAAAAAATACAGCATGATACTGAAAAGCGTGTTCAAGAGAAGACTCATGACTCTGTGCCTTATGGGTGAGCTGATTGTGTTAACTAGCCAACTGAAAAGGGGAAAAAAATCTAGAGGATTCCAGAACCAATTACACGAAAATATAGTGTCACTTCACCCTAATTATATAGCCAGAACTTAGTAATCTATGGTAGGAAAAATATATGGAACAACTTTTACACCTAGAGAGAAAAATATGGCTTAAAGGTTTGGTTGATTTGTAGTAACGATGGACCAGAACTCACACTATATAATTATGGCAAGAATCTAATGCAGGACAGATTCGTTCAAGGATAGAAATGATCTAGTTATCAGTATACTAAAATCCAGTCACCAATAATTTGGTTACAAAAGGGTACATAACCTGAAACTACCAAAATTTAAGTTTCTTCATCAAAAGTAGGAACATTAGACCACTTATTTGGGAAAATATGAATGAATTTTGGCATTTCAAGTATATATGATTACTGCTAATAAAAAACAATTCTTAACACAAACCTGAACTTCAATTGCAGCCTCTCGTCCTACAGTTAGCATCTGTGCGGTCCTTCGTTCCTTTAAACAGTCACGGAATGATGGTAACTGGAGTTTCTTCCCAACCAGAAAATCTGCCTCAAAGATAAAAGTTATACATAAGGCATGAGATATAGCTACTTCAGCAAAACTTGGAAGCACAAATCCAGATAAGGCGATTTGGTACAGCAACTTCAGCATTACCCCAGCAGCACTCATCCAAGGGAGACCACTTTTGACATGCTGACAATTAGTGACTTACAATGAAACATTTTGAATCAAAGACAAAGGAACAATAAAATTAGCACAAATTTCAAATGGGCATTAAATTCCACAGCAGCTGACCTCTTAGATAATCCATAATGAAAGGGTATAAATGAGCACGAGCTAGTCCTCCACCGGGATCTTTGTCAAGCAATGCTCTAATAGATCCATGAAACATTATAAAAAGAGAATGAATTTCCTTAAGAACATCCCTTAATGCGTCGATCCGCCATATGGCTTCTAACTCCTTGCTTTTCTCCACTATCTAAAACAAGGTATAGTAGATATCAGAGTTACCTAGACTAACATCAAGGGACCAAAATTTTACAGATTCACCAAGATAGTTCTAATTTTCTCTTTTTCCACCAAGATTCCGGTAATTAAGGAAATAGGTTAAAATGGTTTCAAGACAGTTTATTAATACAGATAACGAAGCAATTCTACATCCAGGTGTAAAATGATCATTCGGAGGCAAAAATAGACACTAAAATATTTTTCATGCTAGAAAGTTACAACTATATCCATACCATAACCATCCAAATATCTGGCTCTACTTCGTAAAAGACATGAGAGTGCCTCTCTGCTTCTATAACCTCGCAAGCTGCCTCCGGAGAGAAAATTCTGCAGAAAGCTCAAATTAATTGTAAAAAGAACTAGCTAGACTAAGAAACTTTTGTTCTAATTTTATTTGAAAATGTTCGATCATGAAAGAGGGTTCCTGAGTACTGACCGTGTGAATGTAATAAGCCCTTCGCTGAGCCCAATCACGGAGAGTTGAGTCGAAAAGGGCAAATCAGCAGGAAAGAAGTATAAAATTTTGTCAAGTTCTTGGCCTTCATGTTGGCCTCTTCTCAAATCAAATATACACAATTGCATGCCTTCACTAGCAGTGCCAACAGACGACAAACCCATGAAACTTGTTGCACTGGTTCAATGGAACTGATTGGAACAACAAAAAAAAAAAAAAAGAGGAAATTTGAATGCAAAAAACTATGAAATTAATAGGGAAAAAAAAAAGAAAAATTTCAGAAAAAGCCACAAGAGATGCAAAAATATTTACTGTGTAAAATTTGGCGATGAAGCTTCTCAGATCCTCAGCAACCAAAGAAATAGAGCGAGTGGACTTGCGGTTTGGAAATCAACTTTGAATCGTAGGTAGGAGAAGGGATCGTGAATTAATAGCATAAAAGAAAAGAAAAACCTTGGAATAATTTAGGGCTAAAGCCCAATTTGAGTTGGGCGTCAAAGGTTTCGGCCCATCAGTCCTCCACAATTGCTTAAAGGGCTTCTGCCCTTCCCTGCCGTTTCAATCTTTTTCTTTGGTTGCTGGCAGTTGGGTATAATATCTGTGCGATGGACGAGCTATTCGTCCTAGCATCATACAGGTTGAGTTTTGTAAATTTAAATTGATTTTGATTTAATTTGAATTATTTTATAATAAAATATTATTTATATTTAAATTTAATTAAATATATAAATATTAATAAAAATAATATTTTAATAGCATAATAAATATCAATATTATTTTTCGAATTAACTCGATTTGAAAAAAATTGAAAGTTTTCAAATCACGCCCTACCCATCCGTGGATAAGTACACAGGAAAGGATTTTTCGTTTCTTTCAGTTTTTTATGTAATCACGTTGGCAAGTTTGGTGGCTAAATGGCAGCGAGTTTTGCCTCTAAAGGTCGGGTAGTTTTGTTCTTGAATGGTACGGGCCGATCCAAAAAAAATGTTTTGTTTGTTTAAATTCGTCGTAAAATTTATTTTATTATTTGAAAATATAATTATTTTTATACTTAAATTTAAAATAAAAATTTTATATTAATTAAATAATAATTTCAACCGAATGAACTTAAATTAAAAAAATTATTCTAAAAGGAACTTAACCGGATTTGAGCAGAAGTGTCTGGCCGGGTTAGCTGCGGTGGGGAAGGAAAGGTAAAATTTTGCCGCGCAAAATTAGAGAAGAGAAGAGCAAATAAAAACTCAAATCGAACGATTGAACCATGAATAGAATGCTGAAGTGCACGGTTCAGATGCATGTCAACGGGTGCTAGCGTGAGACCGCACACAGTATATAAAAATTTGTCACCCTCCCGGTCACTACTCCCACAACGTCCACAACCGCCTAGCTTCAACTCCACACTCTACCACCCTACATTATGCACTTACTTCACCCTTCGCCACCTTTCTCTCAATCTCAATCTCTCTATTATATTTTCAAACAAAACACTGCCAATTCAAAATCTTAAGCAAAACCACTGAAAATGAAATTGAGGATCAAATCATCGAAGAGCAAAAACATCACGGAACCACTCGCTGCAACGTCGACGTTCATAAAGAAGAAACTCCGTTCGAAGCGACCTCGACGAAGACGTTCTCAGATCGCTTCGTTTGTTCTGCAAAACCAGACGACTGATCTGTCATTTCATTCCAGTTCCTCTTCTTACTTCGACGCCAATGAAGTTTCTTGCGATTCAAGCAAAGTTTCAAATCCGAAGAAGAGGAAGTTCGATGAAATTCAAGGTGGATATGGACCTCCGAATCAAGGAAATAATGAAATCATGAGATCTAATTACAGCAAGGAAAGAGAAGCGAAAAGAAATGAAGTTGAAGTGAGTGAATCTTCTTGCGTCGAATCCAACTCTGGGGCTGATTTTCGTCTTTTTGGTGAACGGAGTTATAAGTTGAAGAAACGGAGCGAAAATGTGAAGGAAATTGAGAGAAACAACAACGTTCCCGTTTCTCGCGAAGCGGTACCGCGATCGGATATTTCCTGCGTCGAGCTGATTCCTCATGAAATCTCAAAATTCTCGTCGGAGAATAAAGAGAACGACCTCTTTTCGCTGACTTCCGTTTTTGAGTTTTGCTCAACGTCGAAGTTCGACACTGCAATCAAAGATAATGTAAGCGACGTTGTTGACGCCAATTTCACCGTTTCGAACTCGGAGTCTGTTGTGGACCAAAATCCGACGAGTTTCTCCGGCTTAGATTCTTCGCATCTCGCTTGTAACGAACAGTTCTCATTGGAGGAAGTTTTATCTGATTACTCGTCGAGTCACCAAACGGTGTTTTCTGAGCTGCAATCTAATTTTTTCCCTGAAACTTCGGATCTAGATTTCTCAGATTACACTCCTCTTTTATATGATTCCGGAAGCCAATTCTCTGAGAAATCGACCGATGACTCTCCAACTTCATTCACTTACTCTATTTTTCTGGATTTCAAACAACAATTCTCCAGATCAACCTCTCCTTTAGATCCTAAATTTGCTTCACGTGCTGAAGATGAGCGTCAACTTAATCCTACAGTAATAAGTCTACTAAAGTTTTTTACTTATTTCGATGAATGATTTTTATTATTGAATGCATTTATTGATTTAAGCTTTTATGTTTTTATTAAAAAAAAAAAAGTTGGCGAGGTTTGAAGATGAGGAAGACGAGGAGAGTTATAAGAGGTTGAGGGAAAGAGAAAGAAGGCAAATGTTTTTGCTTGATTATGCCGAGGAATACCGGTTCACAACTGACTACGGTGATCTTATTCTCCAGCAACGTTCTTTCATGGTCCGCTGGATCGTTGAGGTTAGTGCACTAGATTTTTAGTTCTTTTTTAACTCGTATGAAAAGCATGAGTCAAAACTCAAAAAGAAAGTACATTTTAGATGTTCTCTGCATTGACGATTTTCCACGAGCACTGCGTAATTGAATCGAATCGTGACACGTCACCATTTTAAGGATTGAAAAAGACATACTACCGCTTCTCATAATGTTCATGAAAGTTATACAGTGGTTACTAAGATGACTATATAGTTCGTTTTTTTTTCTTCCTTCCAATTGGGCAATTGCTACGTGGTAGATTGTTCTCGGTAGCATGTAGTTTCTGTGCCTTAGCAGGGGAATGTAGCGTATCTCCTCCGGCTAGCCTGTAACTGAATGAGGATGGGTGAAGTTAACTCGTTTTATAGATTAGCATTGTTCACCTAAGGCATTCGAGAAATCATTGTTTCTAAACCCGAATCTCATTTGCTCTATTCCCTCTTTTAACTTTGAGCACTTTCTAAAAATTTTTGTTGTTTATGCAATTAATTTCTTTAGTTGCTTAATGATAATCGGTTGTCGAAGTTGATTGATCATGTTCTCTAATTCTGAATAAGCAGCAATGTACTGCAAAGGAATTTCAGCAGGAAACAATATTCCTTGGCGTTTCCTTGCTTGACAGATTCCTAAGCAAAGGATTCTTCAAAAATAGAAGGAGCCTTCAGATCGTTGGAATAGCCTGTCTAGCATTAGCCACCAGAATTGAAGAAAATCAGCCTTACAACAGGTGACAATTCAGCTGGTCCCACTCTTTCCATGGACCTTTTTTCTAAAGGAATAGAAAATAAGGATTATGCAAAACTTGCTTAATCAGGCCCGTATATCTGACGACTGGAACTTTCTAATGTTCATTTATTTGTGGCTATATATGTGTCAGTGTGCGGCAAAAGAATTTTTACATTGGAAGCAATACGTACAGTAGAAATGAAGTGGTGGCCATGGAATGGCTGGTGATGGAAGTTCTGAATTTCCAATGTTTCCTGCCTACCATCTACAACTTCTTGTGGTACACTTTTCCTCCTAAGTGCCAAGCACCTTCGATTGGATTCATTTGAGACTCAAAACACTTAAACATATACTTTTACCTTTTCCTTTTCCTTTTCCTTTGATTATATTTTTCTATGGTTGAAGAGCTCGTGGTGCAATTTTGACTACTTTCCTAGACATGTTATAAGGTACTGAAACAAGATGTGATCTAAATATTATCCTAGGTTCTATCTAAAAGCAGCCAAGGCTGATGCAGAGGTAGAAAAGAGGGCCAAGTATCTGGCAGTGCTTGCACTATCAGACCATGAACAGCTGCGTTATTGGCCATCAACTGTTGCAGCTGGGGTCGTCATTATGGCTTCTATGGATAGCAATCAACGTGGATCGTACCACCAAGTCATTGAGGTAAAAAGAAATATTTCATTCAGCATCATTAATGGCTGTTGAAGGATGTGCAAGCTTCGAATTGCCTCATAAAACAGTAGACAGCTAGGCAGATAATTTTTGGCACTCATCAACAAACTTATGCATCTAATTATACACGATATTATCACTAAAAGCAAGGCACAGTACCGTTATGTTCATAATCAGCATAATAAATGTCTCCAGACATTTTGAGCACTATTTAAGTTTTGATCATTCTTCGCCTTGAAAAAATAAAGCATATCCTCGTAATGTTTCGCGTTGGCTTGCGCTAATCTATATTCTGATGTGAAGCCTCTAGGATCTCACTACTCGTATCTGTTTTTGCAGATTCATATGAGAACCAAAGATAATGATTTGCCTGAATGCATGACGGTATGGCTAATAGAATCGAATGTAACTCTTTACTTGTCTTCTTTTGCATCATTATTTCCTTCTAATGTTGATGATTAAATTTAAAAATTTTGAATATGACATAATAACATTATAAAAAAAAGAGCACATAATAGAAAACATAACAAAATACAAAAATTAACAATTAACTCGACATAAACATATCAAAAGCTATATTATATGAATTATTAATATGTCAAAATTTATACAAATATATTATACTTTAAATATGATTATGATAAAAAAATACATGATATACGGATTGCCAAATCTACTGATGATTCATAATCATTTACCGTTGAATCTTTCTGCTCTGCTTCATTTTATCATTGAATATTCATTATTGAGTTCATTGATAATGTTGACTAAACAGAGCTTGGACTGGTTGGTACAGTATATAAGCTAGCATAGTGGCAAAGAAAGGAACCTGAACATCATTTACCATTTGCATTCTTTTCCTCCTTCATCACAAGCATTTGGTTTGAAGGTGGGTGGCGCAGCGACCTCAGCATAGCATGATCAAACCTCGGAGTTCATCTAACTGTCAATAACTGAAAACATTATTCCTTTCAAACCTATTGTTGAAGGAAATATGTTGTAAGCTGTTCATAATTGTAGTTGAAGCTCATGTGAAATAGAATATACAAAACTATTCAAGAACTGCAGCTATAGAGTCAGTCCTACGTTATAAAATGGCCAAAAGTAGGTTATTGTTCGGTGGAATTTGAAAAAGCCAAAAGCAGGTTTTTTATCTTTGCCACTTGTCCATTTAGTCAAGTGCATTAATTTCACAGTTGTTGGATCTAACCGAGCAAAGGGTCACATTCATTAAAAACATAAAAAAAACATAAAGAAAAAAACTTACCGACATTTGAAGTTTGTAGAAAGAAATTCCAAAAAGATGATTTGCAAAGAAACCAAGAATATCAATAGAACAATGTAGCTAAGGAAACAAAAGAAAACTGAAGGGAAATTTTTTTTTTTTATAGGTAGAAGAAGGCTGGTTGGGGTGCGGGCAAAGGCGTCTTCATCCAGCGTGAAAATACCTAAGCTGATTTCTTGTAACTTGTAGGGGATTTGTTGAGTCTTGCTTCTTTATTATTATTATTATTAGTACTTTCGGCTTCAAAAATGGGTTAATTCAATGATTCTCTTTAGTTTTTAATTTCTTTTTTCTAAAAATACTTTTTTATGAAAAATCAATTTAGATTGATTTAAAATTAATTAATTTTATATATTTTATTATTTCATATAAAATATATTTTAATAATAAATATTGAATTTAGTAATATAAGTTATGTACTTAAAACTTAGAATTGATATAATATCTGCATCATATTGATAAAGATATTATTTTTATATATTTAATTTTATTAGAATTATTTTATCGAACAAATAATTATATATTTTCAATTAATTCAAAATTTGACATACATAATTTAAATTAATATAGCATGACATATAACTCTTCCATTAAACAAATATATATAATTAATTTAATTTAATGAATTTTTTTTTTAAAAAATACTCCGTGTTTAGTTTTGGTAGTAATGAAACATGCTTTTATTTTAAGAACTTTGTAAATCCCCAATAAATAGTAAATGGAAGTTTAAGTAGTTTTTGAATTTAAATTTTAAGTGGTTCTGTTTTCGTTAGCTTATCCAAAAAAACAAAAAAAATCATTATAATATATTCTTTATTTCCAAAAATTCAAGCTTCAAATTAAAAGAATTGTTGGCCGAGTGCTGCAGATTATATCTAAATAGTTTTTCTTTCTTTTTTTTGGTAAAAAGGAATAACACCTAAAGATTATCATTACAGTTTGGATTATATTTTCAGAGGTAAAATCTCTTTTCTCATATCATAAATAAAATTCAATATATATCTTCCACAAATTCAAGTTTAAAATCTCCAAATTTTGGGGATCAAGCAAGCTACTTTACAGGTATGAGAAAATACACGAAATAATTTTATTTTTTTCATATTTTCCATTTAAAATGGAATTATGTATTTATTAATTAACAATTTTTTTTTATAATTTCCTTATTTCTTCTTTAAAAAAAATTGATGGATAAACCCTTATATAATATATATATATATATATATATATATATATTATATGTCTTTCTCACAAGTGACAACTCTCAAGCTCATTTTTCTTTGAAAAAAAAGTTCAAGCCAATTGCCAAGTGCCAACATGACCCCATTAAACAAAACAAATTAAACATGATTTATTTATTTTATTTGAAATCTTCATTTTTTTTAAATATTTGTCAAATATTTTTTTATATAAATTTTAATATAAATATAAAGATATGATTTTTTATATTTACAAAAATATATATAACATATCAAAACTATACTTACGTAAAATATAATTACATGATCATAAACTTTATTCCTTATAACACCACAAAAGTGAACATAAACTTAAAAAAAAAAAGGGGGGGGTCCAAATCCCAAAAGCCAAATATTAGAATACAAAAAGATGCATGCACGCCTAGTCCAAATCCCATAGTAAATATCCTTAATTTCCATTCCCCATTATCTCTAGGTCCTTAAACCATATTGCTTAGGGGGGTTAAACCGACCAAAACCGATCTGCATATTAATTCACATAGGATCCTCTTTATTCTTCTTCTAATATTGCTATTTTTGAATTCAATGGATCTCTTGTCGGCTTTGAATTCTAACCCTAATTTCTACAATATCCATTAAACCTAAAAGACGCTATACTTTTTATATGATTTAATATCCCTAAATAAAACTATTTGTAGAATCAGACATGTTGAAGGGTTGATCATTCCACCCAGTTTGATAGACTAGAACTTTATTAGATCAGAGTAAACAAACTATTTTTTTTATTTAGGCCGATTTGAATTAATAAAAAATATTTTTATTTAAATTAAATTATATAAATATATAAATATGAATACAAAAACAAAATTTTAAAATAATAAAATAGATCCATGGATTGATCCAAGTGAAATCTAAAAAAAATTAAAAAAATTTAAATCACAACTCAACTCATAAAGACCTTTTACTTAGAATTTGTGTCAGATAAATTTTTGTAAAACATGGGAAAATAAGTTTGGCTATGCCGTGCTCGACATGCTCACAAATGAGACTTTTTAGCTCGTTGCTTGATCATAGGATTCTCACTATCTCCTATTTATTCACACATCGTAAAGAGTAAATTTGTCATCATACTATACGTGAATATTAAAATTTAAAACGCTATTTTATTTTATTGATATTTGCTATTATATTTTTAAATTAAATATAAATTTTGCCACTATAGCTTAATATTAATTTTTTCAATCTACTTTTCTTTAATTAAATTTTGCCATTAAATTTTGATTTTTGATTAAATTTTGACATCCAACTTTGACTTTATATGATTTTAAGATAAAGTTTAATAAAAAAAATTACTTCAGATATGGTATTTTAATAATTGGGGTTTATAAATTAATTAATACAAGATGATAATAAGATTAAGTTATAATTTTTTTATAAAATAAAAATTTGATGTTAAATTTTTTAATTTTTATATTTTTTAAATTAATTTTATCCTCAAATATTTTAAAATCAAAGTTAAGTAATAAAATTTAATTAAAAACTAAAATTTAACGATAAAATTTAATCATATAATAATATAATGATAAATTTATCGTAATCTCAAAAGTAAAATGACAAAAATCAACTAATATAATTATAGTGATATATTTCTATATTCACCAATAATATAATGAAAATTCTGACTATTTAACTTTTTTTTTTTTTAATTTTGCGGCTCTTTTTGTCTGCCACAATCATATGGGGAAAATAAATAAATAATAAATAAATTAAACAAGATTTGTTGCCATAATATAAGGAGAGGAAGGGTCCCAAAATTAGATAGTTACCAAAGATCAAACGAATATAACACACCATTACTGACAAAGGTTGAGACAAAGCTCCTCATCCATGACAACCTCTCATAAAAAAAAATTTTAAAAAAAAGTGGGAAAATGGAATTAAATGGAAAACAACAATCGATCATGCCAACTCCACTAGCAACATTCCTCATCAAAGATTGAAGGCCCCAGAATAATCAAATTATACTAAGAACATATATCAATAGATTTCATTTTTGATACGTTAATGTTTAAGTTTTTTTTGGGTCTAAAAAGAGCCGCATCCCAAGAATAAAAGAAAAGGGTTGCAGACCTTTGAAGACTGGTTCCGTGTTTAGTTAGATATGGATATATTCAATTTTTAAAATTTTTTTTTTTTGTATTTAAAAAATTCTCGAAGACTTATATTCACACAAAATATCAAAATATAAATCAAATACAAATGTCAAATATAAATACTTTAAAAAAGTAAGAATCGGAACAACATAAGAATGAACAACAAAGTCTTGAGTTCTACTGAAAATTTTGGAACTCATAGTATAAAGGAAAATAATGATTGCGTGTAATAAGGAATATCCTATTCAACCAGGAAAATAAAATTCCACCGAAAGGAAAAAAACAAAATCATAATAGATCCCATCAAATCTTGTCAATACAAAGATCAAAATCCATCTTAAACATTGCTGTCAATCAAATACCCATATTTTCTCATATGCTGTACAATCTCAAGGAAAAAATCAATCACCTTTTTCTTCATCATAACATGGTGGGGACTGCCGTCTCAACTAACACCAAACAAAATTCCAAAAATGAGGACTTTGTTCAATTCATTGAAATGCAGTATCATTTTATCAACTGTTATAGCTATGGATTTTTTTTTTTTGGTTATTATTGTTTTCAAGTACCTTTGTTTTGAGAGTATCTACCAAAATTCTCCATTGTTTAACTGAGGGGAGCTCTATGAGGATTGCCTTTCCTTTTGCTCAATCGTTTCCTGGGCTTTAAACTTGTTCTCATCCATGTTTTAATCCCTTCCTCCGAAACATCGGTCGATGACAGTGAGGATTGCTTTTCTTCTGAACTTGCTTCCGAGTTTTGATTGTCTTTCCATGGAAGATTAGAGAATTCTTGTATTGGGAATTCCATTTTATGGCTTTGATCTTTAGGCTTCACATCAATGGCTGATACCTGAGAAACATTGATTCATATTATGGTTTAAGTTGTAAATGGGGGGAAATTCAAGAACTAAACTTGAGTTTTTTCAGAAATGAACCCGAAGTGAATTTATTACCTTGCATGCAATGGAACAAAAGCGATTAGGAGGGTCTTGAAGGTATCTTCCACAAGCTTCACAGGCAGCACCGGTTTTTGATTTTGTTGACGGCTTGGCATCTTTAGCTTGAGGCCGAGGATTCAAATGTACGGCTTTTTCACCATTGATTTTGTATGTCTGTTAGATAATTAAAAATCATTTCAGTAAAGATTGCAACGACGTATTTTTCTAGAAATAGTCATGTCCGACACCCATGTCCAACAAATATCTAGACATAGGTATGAAGATATGAACTTCCGATGATCCTTCAAATAAATGAAAATGGAAAGAACAAACCCGTGTTGGACACATACCCGTGTCCGACACTTATACTCAAGTCCGAGTGATATGAATTGTGTATGATCATTCCAATTGCTGCTAAAGTTTTTTGTCAAAAGAGACAAGTAAAAGGCAATCAAAGCAATCACTTAAGTAATTATAACTGTGGATGGAAATAATGAGAAAGCAAATGCAGTGATACAAACAACAGGGAAAAAGCAATTTTGGATGGCTCTGCAAACATAATGATATGAAAAATCTTTTCTATTTTGATTTCGAATCTTGGTGTTTGCTGTTCTTCCTACTTTGAAAAATCAAAAATTAGAACAAAATGAAGTTCCATTGGTCAAACAAAGTAAAAGAGGATTGATAATCACAAATTCATAGTCATCTATGTATAAATCAGTAAGAATTGGAAGAAATTCACGACGATTTTTACCTATGTTACCTGACAAATATATAGATATGGGTACATGGGTAATGATATATTCCCGTATCCGACACTCACCCAAGTCCGGATGACAACACTACTTATGCCAACAAAGCTAAAGAATTGCGTTGAATTGAATTGATTACCATTACTATGAAAGCTTCAAAACTAAAGACCAGTGAACATTTGGAAAAACCTGAATTTTAGAGCAGTCAAGATGCTTCTGCATTTCTTGAAGGCGAACAACATCTTGATAGACGTATTTGCAGATCTGAAGCGACCGATGCTGGCTATGAGCCTTGCAATGCCGACAAAACTCGAAACTACAGTCGATGCAGAACACATTTTTCTCATTTTTCCTGAGGTTTTGATGATCAGAGCAAGGACCAAAGAACTCACTTTCCAGAAGGGTACTAAGCCAATCTGATTTCTTCTTAATATACAACCCACAACCCACCTACAATTAACAAAATTCAATATAAAAAAAGCTTTGAAAAGGAATTAAACTTTTTAAAATTCTTGATTTAATTACAATTAATTCCAAGTTCATAGCTTTAATATGTACCCAAAAGTAATGGAAACAAAATAGTAAAGTCAATAATATAATTTGTAATATAGATGAATTCCATATCAAGATTCAATATTTAATTTTATTATACCATTTAGAAGTATAATTACATACTAATTTCCAACAAATTACAATATTCAAGATTTCAGAATTCAAACAGCAACTATAAAGCAGTTGAATTCACGAAAAGGGTTGAAAGTTTCAACAAAATTAAATTAACCCAAGAAGCTTTACAGGCTACAAGATTAAAAAAAAAAATTATTTCTTTTTATTTATCTAAAATTTTCCTGGAAACCAAACAGACCCTTGATAGTCAAATAACATCAATCACCAGAAACAAAAATAGATACCCATCATTCAAGGCTTCAAATTATATTTGGCAGAAAAAAAAAATTCAAAAGAGACAGAATTCTCACCATTTTGTTTGCTTTGAATTTGATAAACAGTTCCCTTTCCTTATTAGCTCTGATCAAATACTCTAATGAACAAAATTTGCAAATAAAGTTTGAGAGGAAAAAAAGAACAAAGAAACGAGAGACTGGGGGAAGAACAGAAGCCTAGAGAATGTGGAAACTAGAAAAGAGTGATATATGGAAGATAAAAAAATTTTTAAAAATGAAAAAAAAAAAAAAAGGAGAAATTTCTCTCAACAATGTTTGGTGAAGAAAATGAAAGTGACCCACCATAGGCGGGAAAGGTCAATAAATCATTCTGATTGGAGAGTTAAATCGTGATCGGACGGCTATTAATTTATTAAAAACCTTGTTTTTTCCTTAATGAAGTTGATATGTTGGAAATCATGATGATCATGATAGTCAATAACTTAGACAAAGTAACTTTACGCTAATTTTTACCAAATATTAATTAATTTTTACTTGCCTTTGTAAGCTTGTTAAAAAAATTGAACTGAAATCATTAGTGGGTTCTACCAGGGAGTGTAAATGAATTATTTTTTTAAATAATTAATATATATTATTTAGTGTTTAATTATATTGATTAAAGTGATGTACATAAAAAATATATATTTAATGTAATACTTTTTCTTTAATTTAATAAAAATAATATATTAAATATAAAAAAAATTTAAATCATAAATAAATAATACTTAATTGGTGCTTATAAATATCATTTAAATGGTCCCTTTATGAGAGTAATTCTTCTAATTAGTGCAAGCACATTTTAAGATTATTATGTATATTAACATTTTTATTCTATGCATTGAAAACATTGAATAAAGTTATTAGTTATAATATTTAATATAATGTTAATCTTTTAATTAGCATATTAACTAATCTTAAAAAGTGCTTTAAGGCACTATTAGTAAAACTCCTTATAATAACAATACGTAAATAATAATTTTATTTATTATTTTTAATATATTGAATGAACATCACATTATTATTATTATTATTATTATTATTATTATTATTATTATTATATAGCTAGAAGATTTGGTGCCTATAAACAATACAATTAAAATTAAAAAATTTTAATTACTACTTAAAATTTTTTATATGTAATATATTATTTTTATTGAATTCAAGAAAAAATAATTAATTAATTTTTTTAAATATCAATAATCTAAGAAAAAAAGTTCTTAAAACCATCATTAGTAAAATTAATAATTAAATTGAATTCAATTAATAGGTGCATATTAAAAAGAATTAAATCAAAAAGCATCAATTAAGATGCAATATGTCCTCAATTAATTATGATTTCCAAATTTTGAGAAATCATTCAATTTCATAAAAGAAGTATTTGACAAAACAAAGGAAAGACTTTTTTATTCTTTTGAAAGATTTTAGGACTGACTTTTTCTTTTGGCCTTAATTTTTCTTCATTATGTCAGCTCTTTGCATAGTCCAATTGCTATTTTTCTTTTTATTTTTTCAACCAAGTCTTCAGAACAAGTCAACAAAAAAAAAAAAAAAACCCTTAAAATGATCTTAAAACAAAACCCAAAATCATGATGTAACAAAATGATAATATAGTCCCTTGGAAAAATAATAGCAAAGAAGGTTGAAAACAGGGATAGTGAGGCTTTTATCTTTATTTATAAATATATATACACATACGAGGAAGGATTTATTTACATCTATGTAAAATTAGATAAGTTATACATATTTTGATAATTTTATGTATGATTTATATTTATTTAATTTAATATCCATATAAATCATATATACTGAATTTTAAATAAATTAAAATGTATTAACTATTTAATTGATATAAAAAATCTTCAATCGTTAAATACATTTTGAATATAAAAAATAATATTCTTAATCAATAAAAATATTAAATTAATTTTATAAAAATTATAATTGTATTACTAAATTTAAATATTAATAGCATAAAAAATTATAAAACTATTAATTTAGAGTGAGCTGTCCATAAAAGGGAATTCCTATATTTGCCCCCAAATTTGTTAAATCAAAACAGTTTAGGAAAATAATAATAAATAAATATAAGAGAAAAAGGGTGAATCTAACAATGAGATTGATATCTTACCTGTTTCACACTTTTACCAGAACTTTGCAGATTTTTCAATTCATCAAAATTTAAAACTTTTCCAAAATTGTTTCACATTTATCATGTTTATTATCCATATATTATTTTTTTATCATTATCGCTTTAATTAAATAGTCATTAATTTTCAGATTATAAAACTGATAGAAATGAGAATTTTTTCTTTAGATTTATCAGAGATTATTTATTTATCTATTTATTTATTTATATTTTATTAATTTGATATTTTCTTTATAGAGGTTATTTAGTTTAAAAATTTTTAGATAAAATTAGTTTTTTTTCAAATTTTCAAAAAATTTGAAGCATAAAAGGGCTGAAATCAGAGAATAAAAATACATTGGACCAAACTAAATAATTCTTTTTCTTTATTTCAATAAAATTATTTAGATTTCCGACGAAGTATAATGATCAACCTTTTGTGAGTTAATGAGTTAATGAAAATTCTTGACAACATAAATGTATATTAAAAAAAAAAAACTAACGGAAAAAAGGAAAAAAAAATAGTCAACTTGAAGACTTGAACTAATAATTTTTTTAGTCTATACTTTTCCATTTTACAGTATTAAAATATAGATTTCTTTTCTTTATGTTTCCCACAAAGCATGCTAAAGAAGAATATATTATTATTATTATTATTACATTTAAAGATCAATTACGTTTGACCGACACAAATAAGAAATACTCCAACATTCTTTCCATACAATACCAATACCAACATTCTTCCATCTTTAAATGTCAAATCTCCTATATATAATAGTTTCAATACGATATCTTAAATCTGGTTGAGTTTGACTTTGATCAGAAGAATAATGAAAATAGGAAGAAGGAAATATGATAGAGGGAGGCTTGAATGATAAATTTATTCATAGATCAAATCAAATTATTTAATTAAATCATAACTCAATCTAAATGTCCAACCCAGCAAGTTAAAAAAAGACACATTTAATTGTTTAAAAAAATTTAAAAATATTTTATACTAATATTTATATATTTTATAATTATATTTTCAATAAAAAATTTATTACTTAAAATCATAATCCAAAACATATTAGACTAATCTGACATAAAAAATCCGCTATCCCAAGTCCAACCCCTGTACCAATATATAGTGTTTATTTTTTTTAATAAAGAATTTACTAACTGGTTTGTCTTTGCCTCAATAAAAGCTTCAACACTGATTTTTTTTCTAAAATTTTCTTTTTGTTCATTAGTATGCAGATTAATGCTTTTAATATTTATTAATTAAGTCAGCCTTCAATTAGGATTGGAAAAACAAAGTTTTAAAATGTGTTAAAAAAATAAGCAGATATCGTTGAAACAAGAAGCTTTACATTTAGTAAAGAAAGATGGCCAGCCAAAAGTAAGATACAACAAAATTGTTAAAAAGCATAATATTAGTTACAATACAGTACAAACTGCTGAAGATTTACAATATCTTCTGTATATGATAAAATGTATAAATTAGCAGTCCCTTTTGAATTCATGAATCTTCCTGCCACTGCAGAGAGTGCCATAAATTCTTACCAGAAAAAGGCTGAAAATTTTGGGGTACCCCAGACACAAGTAATGATAAAGAACTTCAGCCAAATTTGTTGCAGCGGCAAATACCAACTGTATCAGTGAAGAAACATTTTCGAGCATTAAACAACCTTCCCTCGTATCTTACTTCCGATCCTTGAACTTTCCTCGTATCTTACTTCCGATGCCTCCGCTTCTGCTCAGGTCTCTGTCTTTTCTCATCATCCCATTCCCGTTCGTACATCCTAAACTTTGGTTAAGAAGATAGCATTTTTCTATTTGCAATAGAACAGTATGTGAAGGCCATAATGTACCAAAATATAAGATTATGAAACAGGAGCTTAAAAAAAAGGAGCTTATTCACAATAGGGCACTAAACAATTTCATTCCATGATAGTTCACTTAAAAAAAATAAAAAAAAATCCTGCATGCTGCATTCTTCTGCTGCTATTATGACAAACTAACATCTTGAAAGGAAGCAGCAAATGCTTTGCCGTGTGAACAATTGAAGGCAAAAAAGAGGAGTAAACTGTTGATAAAGTGAGAATAGTAAACTAGAGGAAATAACTCTTCACCTTATTTTGGAGAGAAAGGCAAAGTGGGATTTACATGCTACAAAATCTATACCCGTGATGAAAATAAGTTGATACGTGTAAATATGGGATTGCAAGATGAAATCATTACAACAGATAGCTCTGGTTGCAAATCCATCCAATTTGACATGCAGCTTCAAAAGGTATTTAGGGTTTAGGCTCGTCTTTAAACCCTCTACCTTGCACTAACACACCCCCTCCCACAAAAAGGCACCAAAAAGAAGATTCTAAACAGGGTAGGATATACATTTACTCCCTTTCACTTTACTCCCACTCCAATGACAATGTAAAATATACTAAGCTCATTAGCACTTATCATTTGCATGCACATGCAGCACAGATAACAATTTGACACGTTTCACAGGACAAACCATGCAAGCATGTTTAGATGAATATACCTATAATTTAGCTCACTTTTCGAGGATACAGGTCTGTGTCACGACGAGCCATCTTGCTGGCTGCTTCTTTACCATGAATCCTCATCCCTGGTTCCTCTGAGTAGCCTCCACGCTGCATCATAGCACCCTTCCTGTCTCTCTCTCTTGCATCATATGATTGTGACATACCAATGGCAAGAGGTGGGGGCGGAGGGGCAACTGGAGAATATTCCCCAGGTTCTGATGGCAAATGCTCTCTCTTGAGTTTCCGCCTTTTGGCACCAGTAGCATCGACATCATCCTCTTTCAAAATAGTTGCTTTCTCTCTGTCCCTCTCTCTGTCTCTCTCCCTCTCTTCCACCTACACAGAACCACTTACCAAGACTTAATAGGCGTGGTATAACGCCACTCAAAAACAACAACAACAACAACAATAATAATAACAATAATAATATTAATAATAATAAAGATAGATCAATTCGACACCTTCAATGACAACACCTCTCTTTCTTCTCGCTTTCTTTCTCGAAAGTCATCTTCTCTTCTGCGCTTTCCATCATCCTGGGAAGCCAACGAATTTTCTTCCGACCGTCTCCGCTCTTTCTCTTCGTGTCTTGGAGAGAGTCTTTGAGTGTGTCTTGTACTACCAAACCTTCTGTCAGGATCATCATCCCTTCTACCAGTAGCATTAACGGATTGTGGGACCACATGAGGAGGTAGGGGTGGGGGTGGAGGCAAGCTTTGCCCATGAAACCGGTCATCAGCATGAGACTTTTCTGTGGATGTATCAGCATATCGTACTTTACTTCTTTCATCTTTGCTGCGCTCATCCTTAGCTTTATCAACAAGTCTATCCAAATTCCTATCAGTGCTTCTCTCAACAGAACGCTCTCTTCCGTGTCTCTCTATTGATCTATCTCTTGATTTCTCAGTCAATATATCATCTGCACGAGACTTTTCAGAACGCTCCAATCTTTCTCTGTAATCTCTATCATGTCTCTCATTTCCCTTATCTTTCGATCTATCCAAAGGTTTATCCACAGTCCTGTAGCTTGTTAGTTCATCAGGTCCTGGCTTGTCAAAATCTGCTGATCGAGGGTCTGCGGACCTCTCCCTGTCAGATAATCGAACTTCACCATCCAGGTCTTTCGATTCAACATCCCCTTTACGGCGCTTACTTAATCTGTCAGTCTCTTCCACAGGACTGGTTCTCTTTTGCAGCTTATCAATGGACTTTGAAGCAGCAGCAGAATTATCATGCCTAGGAGAATGAACAATTCGCGAAGATGGCCTTGATGCATCAAGGATGTCGGAGCCATCATCTTTCCCTGCAGAAAACCTCATATCAGAAGGTTTAGAAACTACAATATCTGCCCTTGATTCAACCAAGGATATCCAATGAACCTTTAGGTGAAGCACAAACTGTGTTACCATTGGAAGTGACTGCTGAAGAAACATTTGTAGTCCCACCTTGTTTGCCCTCCGTATGAGATGGAACATCTCTGTCACTGGCAGAGATTGCAGAAGTTTTTCCGACAGCTTTCCCTGACTTGCCTTCATCTTTTCCCAGATCTTGCTTCTGTGTCTTTGTCAGTGATCCAGTGGGAACTGAGCGTTTGGCTGAGGCTTTTAGCTGTTGAAGAGGTATAATGTGAAATGTGAAAAACCAGATAAAATTAGAAACAATACGTCATACATATCCAGAAAGGAACATTAAATACCTCTAATTCTGCAGAGTTCTTTGCAGGAATTTTGGCTGCGTGCTTATCCAATTTATTTGAAGAATCATCTAGCTGCTTCTGATTTTCAAGAGATTTTGCTGTTCCAGCTTGTGAAGTAGCTAAGGGAACAGATAACACAGCATCAGAACCATTGGCTAATGCACCACCTTTTGCTTTTAGATCAGACTTACCAAGAGGGGCATTTTCTGCTCTTTCCAACCGCCCGTCAGATTTTGTTCTTGGAACCTGGTCCTTGACCAAATTCACATCTGACTGTTGGGTTCCTAAGGCAACTGCCCTGCTACCTGCAGCCTCATTCTGAGAAACATTAACTGATGGACCATTTTGTACAGGAACTGCACTACCAGCAACAGATTTTGAAGCAAGTGATGATGCAGGCTTCAGCTCAAGATATCCCATTCCAAATTCCTCATCAGTAACCCATGAAGACTGCAGAGTATCAGAATTTTTGAACATATGTTCATAAAAGAATAAGCAGGAAGAATAGAAGTCATGTTTAAAATGTGAATAAGCATAAAAAAAGAAGCACTAATACGCCCCCAATATTCTATCTATATCAGACTCCAACATGCTGCAATTGCCTCTGGTGCAACCCAGCAAGCGAAAGTGTAAAATGCTAGTTTTTGTTCTTTCTGAGAAGGACCAATGTCCTTGATATGTTTTTGTCATTGAATGTGTATCATGGGTAAAAAGAGATGCATTAGTTTGCCTTTGTGAATTTTCCTCCAAATTTCTAAATTACCAAATAGAGGCTGATAAAAATATTTGGACACTTTGCTACAAAAGCAAATAATAGTTTTGAATAACCAAAAAACTAATCAGATTTAACTTTTTTTTTTTAACAAAATGTATGATTTACTTTCATGCAACAAATAATTTTTCTTTTTACTATTTTTGCTTTCCTTTTAGCAACTTCTAAGCAAGAAAAAACCAAATGGCAAAAATCAATGCAGTGCAAAAACAATAAACAACTTAATACTTTTTTGTGCCTAAATTTTTATGCTTTGTACACATGAAAACATGTCATGTGACCTGAGTTTTTCTTTATATCATGGTGCCCATATCATCTCATGCTTGCACCAGTGAATCCTAGGCAGAATACTGACAAAGCAATTTACCTTTCTAGCAGCCAAAGCTGCAGCAACACCTGTTGCCAACACCTTGAGATCCTCTCTTTCATCACTTTTAATTTTGGCCACCTGTATCCAGGAAATTAAATAAAGGAGCGTATTAATACACCTAAACAATAAATCACATTAGAAACTGACAGTTTTCCACATTTCTTACCCGTTTTTCAAGGTTAATCCCACTCTTTCTGGTAACAGGGAAAACACTAGAAATTTTTGTCAACATTATTAAAGCATTACGAATCTCCATGTACTCAGTCGATTCCAAGCATTGGATCAATAACCTTGTGATTCTTTGACTCCATTTCCAGTGTACCTTTCAACCCAAAAAAAAAAAAAAAATCTGATCCAATCACAGACGAGAATTAACCTCAAAACTCAAGATAAGCTTAGATAATGCAAAAGAAAAGCACCTAAGACTACACTGCGAAAAACAGGCAGTTAAGTGTTCCTTATGCAAATGTCTAATGTTTGATAAGTTACTCCACGACCAATAAAACTTTTTGGAGTATAACTAATACCAAAACAAGACAGGAGACCAAAAAAAAGAATTATCTAATGAGCAAGTCTCACATAAATTACTAAAATTATTCAGTAAAATAGCTACAAAAACCAAGCGACATTGGACCCTGGGAAGAAAATAATAGAAATATGCTCAAGATATGAGAGTTTATTTCATAATCATTTACAATTAGAATGCGTATAAAACACCCACATGTACTCTCTCAATAAAAGCACTCGGGACAAACCTGGTTAAGGGACCGAACCAACAAATCAGTTTTAACAAGGTCAAGTGTCAAAGTAAAACAACATAAATAAGAAAAAGCCCATGAAAAAAGTTTAAATCAATTTCAAGCTTCACATAAATCATATATTTCCTCAGACAAGATGGTTCGTATTCACCTCACTGATTGCATGATGCAGATTGAAATTAAGACATCTACCTAATAGCCATTTCCTCAAATGAACCTATCTGACGCACTAAGATCACTTATAACAACAACTTGGTAAATCTGTCACTATCAACCAAAAGGACAGCTTAAGGAATCAAAATACATAATAACTCACCTTTATGAACTGTCCATATGTGACACGCTGGCTGTTAGGATATCTGTAATACACAGCAAAGCCTGGCATATTTCCACACTCACGCTCATAAATGGATTCATCACTCTGCAAAGGAAGCAGTGATCAACAAAAATCCATTCATATCAAACTAAAAATTTCAGTTAACATCATCATATTCCTCGCAAACTGCAAAGCACATATCAAAGCAGTAAATAAATCATATTTTGGTAATGTAAGAAAATACTTAATGAGGAATATTCTCTACCTTCCAGTAGTATGCAATCTTTAGTGTTTCATACAGAAACCTTCCAAGTCTTCCTGCTTCATACTCAGTGCAGCAGCATATCATGGGTTGTAAGGTTTTGCAAATCAGAACATCAATGTGATTGACTGTGTTGAAAAAAGGTGTGCCCAGAGAATGAAGAGTCTGCACAAACATGGCACAATAGACTGCATCTGGCATACTGAAGGTACAGCGAGGAAAAATACAACGCTGGAGGAACTCCATGTTAATCTTCAGAGTATCAGGGCAGGAACTCAACCACTTGTCCTTTTCACGAGAAAGTCGCCTACGGACAGATGCAACATTGTCCTCATGCTTATGAAGTTCACTAGTTAGACGATCCAAAGCTTCTTGAATTCTTTCCTTGTCTTTTTTCCTTTTGTTAATTGCTGAACTAGAATTATCAGGAAGCTCTTCCAGAGCCTTAAGAGCAGCATGCTGCTTCGCAATTTCAGACTCATAAACGTTTCTAGGAACATAAAGATCATACAGAGTAAGCCCCCAAAAAGTCGCATAGAGGTCAGGAGAGAGACTATTCCAGGCTTTAGAAGGCAGCATGGTTTTAACAGTGTCAAGAAGTTCGGACCATCTGCAAAATATGATTATTAAAAGCAATCAGATAGAAAAAAGCACTTCAGGAACTGTCTGTTTAAATATTGAATATTCAATAGTGTACAAATGCGCAATGTACAGAGGAAGAAAACTAATATTATTACACTGTGGACTTCCTGGGAGGACCCAAATCCAGTATCACTTGGCTAGAATCATCCTTACTGTCAGACGAGTCTGCCATGGTAATATTTGCAGTTTCATTGTCATCTAAAGGCCAGAAAACATCAGAACTCCCTTGACACTTGAAGAGCCTCATCACAGGACGATATATCAAAAATGCAACCTGTGTCAAGATGAAAAACAACCTCACATAACATTTCTTTCTTTACAATTTTAACCATGTCACAGATTCCCAGACCTCTAAAGTGGTGCAGCAAGAGTGAAGAACACACGTGGACTCAGAACCAAACATACCTCGGGATCAAGGTGGTATGAATGGACAAGCTCATTAAGGGGGGGAATTAGCTGAGCATAAGCAGCAGCTGGTGTCACTGCACTACATAGGAATTCTACATACTGAAGAAGAGTCCCATGGCATCTGTCAAACTGCTCACTAACCATCTTAATGTAAGGAGCATCTGCATTTATGACAACCCTGTATATGATAATAGAAATGAGGTTAAACAACTGACTCATAAAGTCACTTGATAATCGATACCTTTGTCATTACAATTTATTTAGGCAGGAACAGAATCTAACTACATAATTAGTCATTAAGAAACCCCATTCGGAAAAGCAGTATAAACATCACTGAAAACAGACAAAGAAAGAGAAAGAAAATGTGCCAGGAGATGCAAAACTATTAGCCTCATCGTTATTCTTTATGTATCATGTCCTATATTAAAGTTTAACAAATGTAGGATAACACCACTTAACACTCCCTTCACGTGCAGCTCATGAGATTTACACACGGATAACCTCACCAGGGGTCATCAACCTCACATGAGGTTAGGCAAGAACAACAACAGAATAAATCCTATGCTTTCATACCATGTGAAGCATTAAAGCTAAGACCACAGGAATACCCAATATCTAACAAATTTGGGATAGCACCACTTAAACATTTCATTATGCTAAATCAAAACAGTTCCAACATCTGCTATCTACCTATCCGCCAATTGAAAGTCAGAAGATTGCTATAAATGCATACAGAAAAACAAGTTATTAAAAATTTTGAACAAATCTTGAAATTAGAAACTTCCCATCATCCAATAAAAATCTAAGACTCCTCGTAATAAACAAGAAACAGTGGATATAAGTGAAATAACAAGTTAAAGATACATATACAACTTGCGTTACAAAGAATAGAATAAAATATGTATGCATGTACAGATACACAAGAAGCCCGACATAATCAACAACAACCACCCAAGAGTACTTAAAAATAACAACACCTACAATCAGCTATTTATATGTAATAAACAATCAAATTTCTTGAAAATTAAAGGTCCTTACAGAAGCAATTATGCAAAGAACAGTTATACAACTTACAAAGAACTGTGTTGGGCTATAAGTAACAAAAGTGGAATTGCCAACTTTGGTTCATCCTTTGGAAGCAATGAATCTCTAAGCCTACTGGTGGATTTGATCAATGCCTGCATAAATGGTTTTTAATCATTAGAAAAAAGTGTGCTACATAAGATACGCTATTTCGTGGACAGAACAAAAGATGCAGGAGTAGAGCATTTTCAAATGCTAATACATAAAAGATAGATGTTGATTATGGTTCTTCCATAAAAGAAGAAGAGAGTTGTATTTAGGCATTTAAAACTATCTATAACACTGAAACCTTGAGTGAAACATATCATATTGAAGCATAGGAAACAAAAATTCAAAAGAAAATAATTTGAAACGAAAGGAATCTTGATTGGAACCTTAACTGCATTTGTATTGTGAATGGAATCTCAAAACTACTTATACATATCTCACTAAATTCAACTAACAATAACCATAAAACAATGGTCTTGTAAGACAAATATAATCTCAAGAAAACCTTGTAGAGGATCTTCTAGCTTATTACCCCATACTTATACATATCTCACTAAATTCGACTAACAAGAACACTCATACCAAGTCTTGAACAAAATTTTGATATCTAATTACAGTAAGTGGCCTGATCAAAATGATGATAATATGTAAAACCAGACTAGGATACCAGCATAAAGAGACTCTAGATGAGGAAAAGATAAAGTTATGAAAAAGAATCAATGCCATTGTACATGGATTTTAGGCACTGACATTTACAGGATTACTTTAAGGAACAAATAACGTACATTAAGCAAATTAAAATAAGAAAACCATTAATTTGACTGTGCTTTGACTATTAAGTATTTGATTAAGTACACGGCAGGTTCAAGTATATGATGTCCTCAATAAGAACTGAAACAAAGGTCCTATTTACTGAAATTTAAACTCTAACCAAATCATGCTCATTACAATTAGGTGGCTGGAATCAGCAGACACTTAAAATTTAAATTTTAAACAGACAACACTGTTGTCAAGTCTAAGAAAACTGTTACGAAAGTTAAAGTACAGGAATGTTGATGGGAGCATTTACAAGAATACATTATACAAGCCAAATATGTCAGTAAAATCTTGGTTTCAGAGTGAAACTGTAAAGTCGAGAAGAAAGTAATAAGCTCCTTTTTCTTTTTCAGTAAGTTTTTAACAAAAAATACAGTTAATTAAAACCATTAGCTTAAAATCTGATTTAAAGATCAAGAAGGTGATAATAATACCAATTAGTCATGTCTGATTTGACCTAAATAATCAACAATCAAGCACTCCACTAATAGAGAAAAGTAAAACATCAATTGTTGCTAACAAACTAGCCAAGTAAAACATAACAAACTAGCCTAATATCAAAGTTCTCATAATTACCTTATTATTTCGAGTTACGCCAAATGAAGTGGCCTGATATCGAAGAGTCTCACTTCCAGCCATGGCATCCAACTGCTCCTCAGTCAGATTTTCAGTGAATTGTACATTTGCCATTTGTTGAATAAGCTCCTGACTCAGTCATAAAATCCAGTTAGCAATTTTCATCTTCAGGCTTAATGATGAAAAACCTTTAAGCTTTGATCTTTATGTACCTGCAGGACAACAAGTTCAATTCCTTGGCCCTTTTTTAACTGATTCACCAGATACTGAAAAAGACCCCTCAGTTCCATCGATGGGTATTTCTTACACCTACAAACAGAAAAATCGATCTTAGAAGAATCTCAAGAAAGTAACAATGCGATATATCTCAAATTCAAAAGCATATATATCATAGTCATCGTTCAATTTAAAAATAGAACAGTAAAAAGGATTTGCATGAAACAACATGCAGAAATATAGAAGAGCAAGGATTCCATGACTTCTTCTAAAATCTCCTGAATTTTAAAGGTAACACCCCAAAATTCAAAGAATAAAACACCTTTATGCATAAACACTAAGGTTGCAGATGTTATAGCTCTACTAACCTTAGGGAACCCAAGGTACCAAAAAATAAGGAGCCACATTCTTTTTTTCATGCCAACCAGATAAAAAGCTCAAGGTTCTCAGGAAGATAACCTTTCGTGCATACTGAGGTGCAATGAGACAAATAAGAAATCAACAAGATGTCTACAGTTTTTAATATAAAAATAATAAAAGAATAAAAAGGCATCACTCTAGTTCAAAGATATCTACAAAAGCCACTGTCCATGTGTTATTTCATTTCCAATATATACGTGCTTATCCGTGCGCGTGTCAGTGCACGCAAATTTCAATCTAACACATTGAAAAGAATTTTAGCAGGGTAGGTGAGACACATCTTAGCTACCAGCTTTATGTCTTAATCCTCTTAATAATAAAGAATCCAACTGCCAGAGGACTCAATGTTCAAAGTTCAAAAATGATAAAAGCCATATAATATGCTGATAGCGAGTGCCAGTTTCTCATCATATGCTTTCTATTTAGGTCTCAAATTCTAGCCAAAATTTAATCCTTCCGCTCCTTAAATTCAAGGAAAAGATAGGGAAAAAAAACCATAAAAACTAAATAACTCTCAGATCATAAGTTCACCAATGAAGCCATAGCACCAAACAAACCACTTAAGAGCAGAAATTCATAAAATTTAGGCAACTTAGACAACTGGCTCATCATTAGGTTACAAGCTAAAATCAATACATCTATCAGACTACAATAAGAATCAACCACCCTTGAAAAGCGAAACAATGATAGAGAGGGAAAGGAAAAAAGAGAGGTGGCAGAAAAAAGTGCAAGAAGAAGTTGCACGACCAGAATACTTATGCACAAAGCAAATGTTAACATACAGGTCAAGAGAGCAATAGTATAGCAAGGGAAAGTCTCAGAGCCCCATTAAGAACTAGCCTCATGACTGTAACTGACCAGCCCTAACATCATCGAGAGCTCAGATGGACAGACTTCAACAATTAAAATGCGCCCCTCAAAATTCTGATTGCCTGCATAGAACTTGAATTTTACTTCAAAAAGTTGCAAAACTCCACCATCTCACATGTTCGGTGAAGAACTTCATTACATTTCCTTCATGAATAGCAAAAGAACACCAGCTTTGCCAAGCATTGGACAACTATGAAGACCCAAAAAATCATAAACTACCAATGAACCATCACCAAAACGACTAGAACAAGTTCTGCCTGCTCCATTGATCAAATATATATTTGCTTAGCACATCAAAATCTCTCCTGAAAGAATACCCTCCTTTGCAGTCTTTGGGTGGTAGAATTTCCAATAAGAATCAAATTTGACCCATTATATGTGCCGTGGAAGGCTCCAGCAGCTACTGACAGGATATAAGCAGCCAATAACTAGAACGAACAATGCAAAGGAGAGGTACTAGAACCAATAACCCAAAGAAACAGCTGAGTTCTATGTTTAGCACCAACCTAAAATCTAGGCTCTTCGTAACATCAGAACGTCAATACAGAGTCCCATTTATAATCATCTAGATGCCAGCAGAAAAGATGCAAAATTGCACTTTGCAAACTGTAGAATTTTGAAAAACAACTCTGTCAAAACATAAGCCTTATCTACATTCACAAATTAACTCATCATGATCACTCACTTGATCTCAATCGATCAGTATACAGGCTCCAAATTGCTAATCAACACTTCCTTTAGCATTCCAACCACCATCATCTTCCATTAGCATAACAGCTTTGTAAAGCATCACCAACCTTCATATGGGATAGAATAAGAACCATTATACCAGTATAATTCAGAGCCAAAATCTTCCCTTTAACAAATTTGGGGTCCTGTATCACATTTGAATTCTCTAAGGAGTGCATTTCTCATTTTCTTGCACTTCAATGGAATGGCTGAAACTGGAGAAGATACTTATGGAAAACCTCAAAGTTTAACTACATCGTTTCCACAATTAGTGGTCTTCCGTGTTAAACGTCAGTTACAGTATCCTATGTGGCCTGTAAGTAATGCCTGTCTAACTGGCAAGCCACGATGAAGAAACTTATCAGACATCAGAAATAAGGGAGTCAAAATCAGTACATCCACCAACCCCAGCTCCAGTCATCTCGCTTTGGCCAGCTTAATCTGCAACCCGGAAACTGAAGTAAAGCATCTCAAGATTTATCTACATTCAATACAGATTGTAACCACGTACCTCAGTTATTCTAACAAAATCAGCAACAAAAATACCCCCAAAACAACAAGCATACATACACATGCAGAGACGGGGACAGCTGGCACAGTTATGCACCACAAAGTAAAAGACAAGAATAAATAACTAGAAATCTCCTTTGAAAAAAGACATTAAAACTATGAGTAGAAAACAGCAGCACAAATGGCTCAAACCGCATTAGAACAGACTCATGTCGCAATTGATTTCAATAATATACCTCTAATGCAAAAGATGAAATGTAATATATCTTAGTGAAAAGACAACTGCGTAAAAACTGAAGACTTTTGCAAAGAGATAACAATACATACAGATGTCCCCAAAATGATGCCAAAGATTGAAGCCAGTCTGACAAGTTTAGGCCGTCATCCTTCAGTTTATCTCGCCCCCCTTGTGCCAGCCTCTCAATCACAACATATTCCAAAATGTCATATTCAAGCTGTATGGAAAGAAAAGATTTATAATCAAGATGAAGATATAAGGTTATATGAATAGTGCACAACAACCAAAAGAATATCCCAATTGAAGTTCCAATTCAGTCTAATTTGTATCTGTTCACTTGAACATGGATTGCAATTTCAGCTTCAAATTCTTGAATATAGAAATGTTTGGATAACTCTGAATTTAGAAATTTAGGATTTTAAACAAAAATAATTTTCATTTGAACTGCTAAGTAATTTTATTGTAATAAATTATGTTAAATTGACATGATAATACAATTACAATAAGTTATCCTAAACTACTGATCTGGGAATAAGTCCTTCTATAGATTAATTCAATCAAAAGAAATTAGTGGTTTATTAAATCAGAATAAAAGGAAAAAAAAAAGGTGGCTAGCACAATTTCCACCCTTTTACTCTTTTTTTTTTTTAATTATTTTCTCTCTTATCCTACAATGATCAGTCAATTCTTTCTCTATTCTTCCTCTTTTTCATCTCTTTTAAAGTACCCTATTCCAGTGCTTGTTTGTTGCACCAAAATAGCCCCATAGTATCTTCAATCTCCTCTACTTTGTTGCTTGCTTATCTCTCACAACTGAAGCAACAGATTTGATACAACAAACCTACTCCATGGACTATTATCCTTCTCAGAAGAGCCAAATCTAATCAAAGTGCTAAAAGTGTGAAATTATCAATTATTGAGTGCCGGGTAGAAAGGAGAGAGAAGAGATAGATGAGTTGATGTAAGCCATAGGGAAAAAGAGATCATGATAGAGGATTTTGCATCAGGATGGATACGTCAAACACTTAAACTCCAATGTCATAAGGCATTTAAAACCATAAATTTTGAATTTTAAAATCCTAGGCAGATATGGCTCAAAATTCAAATTTAAATCTTTGTGCTTTAGAGGCCAATCAAATAAAGAGCGTGGATTTAAAATCCGAATGGAGATACTTCCCCAACATTACGCTACCAAACAAAATAGTAAGAAATTCCATTCGAGGAATTCTTCAACACAATACATAATGATAATTAATTCAATATGTTAGTAGAAAAGCAGTCTAAGATGATTCTGAAAGAATTCAATAATAGGTACTCTGTCAATGAAGTATATGACATAAATGATGGGAAAAACTTTAAGTGCATTTAAGACTTTACTTGAAAAGCCACCTAAGATGATCCCTAGCCCATTAGTCAGGAAGACAACTTTGTGCACAAAATCCTAATCCACAGAGTAATTTTATAACATTGAAAGAAGGGATAACCATTTAAAGCTTCAAAGCATGAGATCTTCAAATTCTATCCCACCAGAGAATTTTTCTCATTAACATAAACATTTCAAATAGAGTTCATCTGTGGCTTTTTAAATTAAAATTTTCACTTAAAACCGATCCAAATGCCGGTCTGCCCAACCCAGTTCAAACAGGTGTTTGCCCGGATTGATAAAGATACAGTATTACGGTTCAATGTATCTTACTGGACCGGATAGGCCACCAGTCTGATAACAGCTCAAGAATTATCAACCACTTAAATTATCTCCTTGGCAATTAAATACAAAAAGAAAAGAAAAGAAATACAAAAATTCTGAGTTTTGACAACCTGAAGAAGGAAACATAACCAGGAAAAGGGGATAAGTTGTAAATAGATAAACTTTAACGACTACCGATAAGGAAGGAAAAGGGAAAACAGGAAGCAAAATGGAAGAAAAATTATAAGGCAAAATAGATGCAGACCTGTGTCAAATACTTGAATGCATCAACAACTGGAGTAATCATATCCCTGTATGCCTCAATCTGAAAAATGTGCAAAGTGTAACGAACCAATATGAATGCCCGAAAATGCATAAAACTAAAGCATAATCACTAATAAAAACACAAGACCTGGTGAACGATTGTTCGCAGTACGGTCATTGGATTAGCATGAGCAAGTTTTGCAACCATCCGGCCTAACTGCTTCAAATTTTCCTTAGCCAACCGTTTCAATATCCTTCTAGTGTCCAGCTACAAATAAGCAGATGTGCAAAGAAACTCTTCAGGCACCAAACTTTGATAAGAAATAAGAACACCATTAAGAAGATATACTATTTTACCTTTGCAGTTTGTCTTGCAGCTAAAATGGTAGGATTCCGCTCATCATCCTTTTCCCACTCACCATATAACCGATACCGCACCTAAGCAAATGAGGTTCATTTATCATTTATCAAGGTTGTCCAGCATGCCTAATAAATTCTCAAAGAGAAGTATCAAATAACTGATGGAAGACCAACCTCATAGGGAAGGAGATTCATTACTTCCCAGATCTCTTGCCCAACTGCTGGATTTGCAGGTACCAATTGCAAAGAAGGAAGTAGACACGCTCCTAAAGCTTCCTCTACCCTTGACCTGGCTTCCTTCAAGTGAAGACGAGGATTTCGATATCCACTAGCAACCGTTTCCCCATTTGAGGCTCCATCAGCATTATTTACAAGCTCGAGGGAAGACAAGTAATAACCTCTCAAAACTCTACATACCTGCCAATAAAGAAAGCGCAAAGAATCACAACTGCCTTTCTAGGAGGAGGAAACAAATCGAAGTTAAGGTTGACTCTGAGAACATTAAAAACATTAAAATAATACCTTCTGCAACAGTAAAGTATCACGATAGAGATGAGGTCCAGCAGTGGCCAGCATTTGAAAGAGTTCCTTAGGGAGATCAATAAAGGAGCTACTGACTGTTGAACCTCTTGTATCCATGTTATCAATATCAGGTCCCAAGGGAGACCCAAAGCTTTGGAGATGTGTCTGACGAACAATATCATATGCTAAAGCGATTGACTTTTCAATAAGCCTGAATGTGCATACGATAGTTAAGAACAATATGTTCAAGTACAAACCAATATGAAACAAAAAAAATTAAGCTTTTGCAAATGCCTAAACAATGAGACTGAATCCAATCAGAAACGCTCAGAGCAAATGTCTTTGAGTAAAACCACATGAACACAAACATGAGTCAGATGAAGGCAACTAAATTGAGGAGTATCATAGCATGTATCCAACCACCCTCCAGGACAGAGAAAAAAGGAACCATAGTGTTTACCTAAATAACTCTTTACAGATTTGAACGTGTGCCACTGGATTAAGTGGTGAAAGGCGATCAAATAGAATATGGGCATGGTACCTGAGAAGTATGACATCTTTAAGTAAAAAATTTGAAATATCAATAGTAAGTCAAAAAATTAACGCACACAGGAAAAGCTGAAATACCATCAGTTTTCTCCGCTTTGAGGCATATGTAAGTACTAAAAAATTAAATAACACTCTACGGTAGATGATTGGCAAGTATAACAACAGAACTGTCCACACAAGAACATAGCTACTGCTCAAGTCAACTTTTTAATGATTTTAGTAATTAATACTGTCAAAGGATGACCAGGTAGTGCGGGCATCCCAGCTTTAAAATATGAGATTATATGACCTAAGGACACTACTGGTTACAGAATAAGTAGAATATTAATTTACCAGGACAATAGCAAATCAAAATTTCAACCAAAAGCCAGAATGCCCGCCAAGAACATACTTGAAATAGGTCACTAGGAAAATGAATTGAAAGCCAGTAAGAAAATAATTAAATGTTACACCAAGAAGGAAATAATGAAGTAGCGAGATTGGCAAAATATTTCAATTAGAAGTTAGAGGGACAGAGAGAGATAAAAGAAACGGATGGAAACTGCCAAGCATAAGAGAGCAACCTCAAAAGGTAGCAAAGTACAATCAAGCTTACCAATCGTCTATGGAAAGAAAGCCAGCAAGCAAGCCTAAAGTCTGATTATTTTCAAGCTCCGGAGATCTTTCAGTGACAGCCTCAGTTTCCATATCTAGAGCAGCAAAAAGGTCTATCCTTACATCTCCTTGTTTTTCATCCTCCATGAGATCCTTACCAATTGCAGCAAGATTTATTTTTCCAATTTTGTTAGCCTGCAGAAATTAAGATGCAATCATACAGTGAATTACAGGATAAAACATGTCAATAATATCCAGAGGAAACTTGTAGAGCTTTTTAACCATAATTTATTGGCATTTGCCAACCTCCGAAATGTCGCAGAGGATGGGTGAGTTATCAAGGCCTCAATCAAGGACAACGAAAATTATGTGAATGACTCTGATACAAATATGCTTTTAAAAAAAGAGAAGGAAACCCACAATCTTTTACAGAGGCAAAAAATTATAAGCACAAAATTTGATTAGTCATGATTTAATTACAATGGGGGAAAAGGAGGACAATGCAATAAAAATACCTCATCAAGCCGTTTTGCGCAGAAAGCATTATAATGCTCAAATGCCTCATCATCCTTAGGAAGTAAATGACCATAGCTGCAGATAAGCATAAATCAGACCAGCTAGAAATTACAGACAGAGACAGCTGGTTGAAATGTCAATATAAGCCATCAAAAGGAACAACAAAATTTGTTAACATGCAAATACATAAAAGAAAGAAAATCCAAGAAACAAGTCACATCACATGAGATCAGTTCCCGCGTTGACACCATATATATTGCATGTGAGCATTTTATATATCACTTTGCCACTTCAAGGCATGGATGATCAAATGTCAAATGGTAACTACATCAAAAGTGTTTGGATCCCAATGCAAGAACATGTTCCATTACCATAGGCAGCTTTTATTCTGATGCAAATATAAAGACAATCACAACAGGCACACAAAAAGTAAAAAAGCAATACTGAATTAGCTGAAACATTATTAAAAATAAAATAGACTAAAAGGAATCACCATATTAGAGGACAATGGATCTAAAGTAACTCACATGCTATCAAGATCAATAAACTCTTCCTTCACTAGCAATGCTGCAAGCTTATAAAGCCCAAATGGGGTAGGCGTATTTACTTCCATGCGCTGATAGTATTGAAACTTAAAACCGAGAATTTGTGAAGCATGAGACTGCAATAACCATAAAGAAATAAGCAACCAAAAGATTTTAAAGAACCAGGATAACATAAATTATCATTCAATCTCAACCAGAATAGAGTAATATCCGTACCTTTGGGAAGATGGGAATTAATTGCAAAAAAGCATTATTATCCGGCTGAAGTTCGTAACACTCCAAAACCTAATGAAGCAGAAAATTATTGTCTTAACAAATTCATTCAACAGAGACAATGTACAGAACAGACTAAACCATCAGGAAGTGGAATAAGATAATCAGCAGAGATTAGAAAAAACTTACAATGTCAAAAACACGGTTTGGATCCAGATCAAAATGCCCAATTAGTGACTGCAGAAGTTACAACAATTACATTGTTCAGGCCACAACTAAGACTAAAGAAATACTAGATGGAAACAAAGTCAAACCTTGATAATGCCTATTCTTGCTGTTGATGAATTTTGAGTTGAATCTTCAGAACCTCGACAAAGGAGAGTAATCTAAAGAAGCACAACAAAATGATTACCAGGACGAAAACTTCAAAAGTAATGAGATGGTCTTTTAGCTCTAATCCAAACTGCATGTCCAACTGTCCAAACCCTAGCCTAATAAAGTTCTTCCGAAAACTACTGATGACCTATCTGAACTAAGTTAGCTTCGCTTTAACAAAAATTCCAGTTTCTCTACTAGTATTGGTAATCGTTAATCTGCTTTCTGGAATCACCGTAATTGTTTCCCATTCACATCAGGATTTCTGTCTGGATGCCCAACAGTAAGCCGCCATGGTCAGTATCATATCTTGAACCCAACCACAATGTAATTTCGCAAATCCATCAAAAGGCTAGGAAAAATAATCGAACTTGCTATAGAGTATAAGGACCATCAAGTGACAGTTCAAAGAATAAAACATGCTAGACCACAAATTTTCAATAGGCAGCCAAAGATAAATGAATAAATCACTGAAAAATTTGTCCCACATCTTCAAGAAAATATAACCTAAAGGTGATACATGAGAAAATATTTCGAAGAAACTTTATCAAATAGCATTCATACCAGTTTAGCATAGCCCTCACTCTCTTCTCGAAGGAGGTTAAATTTTGTTTGCTGATAAAGAAGACGCGTATTTACCCTGACCTAGAACCAATACAGAAACACACCAGATAAGAAAAGTCAGAATTTAACTCAACCTCATGAGTTTGTAACATATACTGGAGCAAGTATTTGATTTAATCAGTTTAGCATGCCAACATACATGACTCCTAGACTTGCTCGTGCAAGCAAGGTTTACCATCTTCGTAAATAAACAAAGTCTGTACTTCCATATATTATTCATTGTGCCAAAAGTTTGAAATTCCAAAAAATTAACCGTGCATCGACGGATATTATTTCAATAATATTAAATTTGCTTACCTCTTTAACCTTCAAATCAGAAGCCTTTATCTTGATCATCTCAGCCTCCGCCAAGAACTCCTCCTAGAATGAAATAATCATAATAAGGTATTTTTCCATTACCATAGAGGTAACATGTCAACAGAGATCTACCTATAAAAAAAAAAAAGAGAAAAGAAAAAGGAAAAACCATCCCAGTGGTCTAAAATCAAGAAATAAAAAATTTTCAACTAAATGACCAATAGCACAAGAAGTTCCAAAAAAAAAAAAATTTACTTCACTGCGCTCCTGGAAAAGCCTCAATGGAACTAACGAAGAGTCCACCAGCCACTTTGCCTAAAACAAAGACCATAAATCCAGCAAATAAGCAATAGGAAAACTCTCTTTATGAACAATCATAAAGGTCACATAAACATGGGAAACATGTCCAGCATGCAGATCATAAATAAAACAAACATTCGATAGTGCAACAACAAAGTAGTGTTAGAATTCAATAAAATATGATAAAAAATTAATGACAACCAAATACTTGACTATATGAGATTCATTCAATTCCTCCAATCAGCTTGTAATAAAAAATCAATTTAAATTGAATTGACAGCCTTAAATTTCCTCTTTCCAAGTCCAAAGTTATTTGAAAGTTCATACATTCATTTCCAATATTCAAACAAGTAATTCTTGCACAAAAAATGGGAACTCACCCACTTTGTTCACTTCCACACCAATCACTCAACTATAGCGTCATTATTTTCTTGGTCAATTCAGTAAAGGACCCACTTACACTCAACATGGAGGTTCACTCTCCAATATTCAAATCAAGGTTCAACTAAGATTCATAATCTCTCTCTTAATTCCGTGGAAATATCATCAAAGTCAAATTTCCCAGGAAGTTCAAAGCCCTAATCTACTAACTCTTCACCAATTAAGAAAAAGATGAAAGAACCTCATATGGAAAATAAAATAGTCACCATCAGAACTTTCATGCTTGCATCCTCATCAAACAGAATACTTAATAATTAATAAGAATAAGGGTTTGAATTAATAGAAAAATCATGCCACAACATGTTTTGATCCTTTCAACAACGTGGGTAAATTTATTTTTTACTTTTTAAGTGTCTGCCTTTTATATCATATGGATCAAATTAGAACCTGAATAAGTTTCATCAATCACTACAATAGTTGTAGAAGAGCCTATTTATTGCTCACTTATATAAATTAACAAACTTAAGAACTTAACAGAATTAACCATTCAATTAAGATTAAATATTTGTAGCCCCAAATTTTCAATGTATCAAAAAGGTCCTTACTCTTTACCATAAAAGAGTTCCAGTTAGAGCTACTTTATGACTATATTCAAGGAACTATTATTTTAAAAAGATCAAGAAACATACCATTGATGACATTAAAAGGTAAAAAGAGATAGAAATAGAAGAATTAAGGGATAAAAAAACAGAAGCAAATTGCATACAATTATATATGCACATCTCATATAATATACTGACCAGTTTTATCAAATGAATGCGGTATTCTCCAGCCATTGTAAGCTGCAAAGAAGAAAAACTCATAAGTTACAATTAAACATGTCTAGAAATACATTCCAGATACAGAATTGGCTGTTTATAACCAAGTAAATATAACACATGGAAAAGTTAAGCAACAAAAAAATCGATGCAGCTTGTAAAGATGAAGTGAACCACACAAAGATAGCAGGTAGTAAAAAAGCAACCTAAAAGGGCAGCCCAACTTAGCTACATAAGACATAGAAGTACCAAGAAGAATAAACAACAAAACTCAAAGAATTAACAAAATCCCAAGCTCTCTCTCCCACTCCTAATCCCTCCCTCTATCACCTACTTTCTCCCAACACATAAGAATAAACGATAGTTTGGAATGATCCTGAAATCTATCTGTCAGTCCCTATGCCCCAACCCCATTCGCCCCAGGGGTGTAAAGGAGACACTTGTAATCGCGAGCTACTTATGTTCGGCTCAAAAAACTAGAATTTGGTTCAGTCATTTTCAACCCGAGCTTGAGCACAAACAGCTCAAGCTATGAGCAAGCCAAGTTAGAGTATCCTAATGCTCGAATTTTGTAGCTCGCAAGCCTAATCGAACCTTTTATTTTTACTTATTATTGAAACAAATCTGAATTCAAACTCAAGCTAGAGCAAAAATAATCTAATATGAAGTTGAGATTTCATAAATCATGCTAACAACATTGTTCTCTATCCAGGACCATTTCGCAAGTAAACATAGCGTTCACCCATGTTTTATTTGGCCTTCCCCTTGACTAAACACAATTATTAACTCAAACTTTTGAATTACGGTATAACCGATCCACCATTAAAAACATCAATATCAAACGGATTCAACAATCTATCGAGCTGGATAAACAAAAAAAAACTACTTAGTTCCATTTGCTACCTAAAACAAAAGCAAGCCTCCAGCTTCAATTTTTTTTTTCTAATTGTACCAAATTATTAAATAAGCTTCAATATATCTCCAGCCAAAGAGAGAGAGAGAGAGAGAGAGAGAGAGAGAGAAACTCACGTCTTGAGCCATTTGCGTGACAATATCAGCAAAGCACGAGGCCAGCTCATCCTCCGACACTCTCTCCGTAAACTCCACAGCATCCAACACCGCCTTGCACTTCTGAAACGGCAATTCCCCACGCACCTGATAATCAAACCGCAACAACAAATTTTCAACTAAAAGAATAAACAAAAAAACAGTTAAAAAATTAAACCAAATAAAAATACCATGGTCCAGCAGAGCTCGTAGAGAAAACGAAGCATGGGAATGGATGAAGGAAACGAGAAGTTTGAGTTCCCATTTCTGCCCTCGCGAAGGATTTCCTCTGTTATGTATATACACTCTATAGGAGGCAGAGACATTTCTTTTCTATTCTTTTAGCTTTTGTTTGTCAAAAAATAAGAAAAACAGAGAGAAAGAGAGAATCTCCAAACCCTAGAGACTAAAGGAACGGATTGGGGTTTGAGATTGTTGACGGAGAGGAGAGCGACACGGGGCCGTGGCTGGGTTGTAATTAAATGGGCTTTTCATGGGGATGTGAGAAAAGGCGGTTTAGGGTTTCATATGATCCGTTAATGGTGGATTTTGGGTTTTGGAGATGGATTTTCCAAGATGGTAATGATTCACACCTTTTAGGCTTTCGTGTCTTTTTTGGGCCGCATCTCCATAGCCCCGATCCAGTACTTGCTTAAACCATATTATAACATAAAAACCCCTTAACTATTTCATTTTTTAAAATTAGTCCTTATATTTTTACTTTACTCAAATAAATTTTTATTTTTTTTGATTTATAATCGAATAAGTCTTTGTTTTAGATAAAATATTAATTTATATTAAGATTTTAGTTATCTAAAGAACTAAAAGCTTATTCGAGTATAATAAAATATAAAAACTTACCTAAATTAAAAGATAAAATTTATAAGTTTTTTTATTGTTTTACCCTTTTTTTGGTACTTGATTGAATTGGTTACATAAATAGTGACATGTTAGATAAAAAAATAGATAAAAAAATAAAAATTAAGTATTTATCCTTTTTAATTTCATAAAAGATTAAAAAACATTTACCCCTTGCTTGAAAGAATTGGCTATCGCTTAAAAATAACACTTGCATAATGACTCAAAACCAAAATCTAATTTTTCTTCCTAATAAAAAGTAATAATAATTTTTGGGCTTTTAATAGAATTGGTTAATATATGGGTTTTAGATTATGTGGGTTTATTGTTTCCCTGATGGATTCATATGATATAAGCCTATATGGGCTATAATACGTATAGCTGATTTTAATTTTTAACTTCCCTTTTTTTTTTTTTTTTTAAATTTAGTTTGTTTTGGGTTTTATGAGGTTTAATTTAATGTGGCCTATATAGGCTAACTCACTCAGGTTTTTATAATGTGAGAATGAATTAAGGGAGAAACGTTAAATCCACGTTGAAAAGCAAAAAGAAAAAACACAGAACCAGAGTTTCATTTGGATTAAATTTAGAATTTAATTTAATTAATTTAGATAAATGATTTTAAAAAAATATTTAATATATTTAAAATTTAAATTGTATTATATATATATATATATACTCTTTTTTATCTCAAAATACGATCTTCTTACAAATGGCATTTGTATAAAATTGTATATTTAATTGTTGTATTGTACAAAGGACTTTAATCTGTGAAGTTGTAACAAAATTTTTCCCTACTCTATCATTGATTTACAAAATCAAAAAGGCCTTTTCAAATCCTTGAAATCATCCATGGGATCAACACATTCCATTTTGTTTCTATGAAGATTTAACAATTTCAACAACTCTGAAACTTTCTCCTTTGTCTTGTCAACACATCCAAGCTGCAAAAGCAGCACCAGCTTTTGAAAAGCACCCACTTGAAGAGCTTCAAATACGACGGCGCTTCTCCCATGATCTTCTTCGGCCTTCTTCTTCTCGTTCTTGCAAAGCTTCCACAAAATCGAGACTGAAAACTCGGTTGCCAAGTTGGAAACTCTGAGGATTTTCTTAACCAAAACCGGCATGCTCAGGGCATTGTTGCAAGCCATTTCGGGACCTTCCTCGCTGTTGCAGATCCCATCGAGAACGCCCAAGGCCTTCTCGCACATGCCTCGTTCGGCGTCCACCAACGTTTCAAGCAACACTGAGACTAAGCCAAGATTTACAAGCTTTGTTACTTGTTTCTCCTTTGTTGAAGATGATGTGATTATCTGGTGAATGACGATTAATGAAGCTTTTGTAGCTGTTGGGCAAATTGGATCTTTAATAAGCTTAAACAAGGCTTCAATGGCACCTTCCATCTCTGATAACTCATTCACTTTCCTTTGATCTGATGATGAAACAAGCTCCCTTAAGCCCAAAACTGCGTTTCGTCGCCTAGATAAGTCCCCACTGCTTAAAAACCATATCAAGCAATGCATGGCCGACACTGATCCTAAGAAACCCTTGGCCTCTGTATCAAGAGGGAACATTATTGTCAAAGCTGACAATATCTCCTCTAAAACATCAACGTTTTCATCAAAAGACGCCCTGGAGAATGCTTCGAAAGCTTCCGATAAAACGCTACCTGCCCCATCGTTAACAATGCATCGCCTGTTACGTTCGGTTTCTTTTGCCAATGACTTGATCTTTACAACCAAATCTCGACAACCTTCTCCATCTTGTTTCTTACAAGCAACATCGATTTTCGAAAGAATTTCCGAAACTTCCATGGAACTAACAGGAACTCGAGGCGTGGGGATTCTTTCGATCCCGAAAGACCGGTTCTCAACGCACCAATCTTGTATCCCTCTCCGTATCATGTGATTCGGGATCGGTTCAAGGCTCCTCAAAACCTGATTTGTGAGCGGACAAGTAAAATTACCTGCCTCAATCCACTTCTCAATGTTCTCTCGATCATAGGTTATCCCAGTCGACAAAGTGACAGGATCTTTCATCAAGTCAAGCGATATGGGGCACCTAAAATCACTTGGAACCATCAGCTCCATCTCCCCATTTTCATTATTCCTTTGCTGTTCTAATTTCCCCGCACGTCTGGCAGCTCTTTTCTTTCTCCATGAAGAAATCATCATTGGAAACCAATATTTCTTTTTCTTTTTCTCGTTCGGGTTCAAAGAATGTTAGTGTTTGATTTGGTGATTGATGAGCGAACATACATGCTGTTATATTACGAGGATAACGTGGTTGTTCAAAGGTTAAGACCTGAACAAAGATTATTAAATTTGAAAAGAGAAGCATGATGAAAATTAAATATTAATTAGCAGCATATTAATAAGGAAAGCATGGGAGAGAGGGCGTGATGAAGGTTTGAATGTTTGACCGTTGAATCGATAATGCAAAAATGTTTGAAATGGTAAAAGGGTGCCGATTTTAGAATATGGAAATTCAAATCTTTGACGAAACCAAAATGATCAAAGGAATAGTCGGTGGACTGACTGACCCGAGCAGTCGGTCTAGCCACGTGACATTGAAGAGTTTCGAAATTCTTCTTCTTCTTTTTTTAAACTAATTTATTTGGTTGTTTGCATTTTCACATTTGCATGCACTTAACGCGTCGCATGCAATTTTTCTTTTATTGAGAAAATTGGCAACGTTTATTTTATATAATATATATACATATATGAATGGTGATTAATATCCAACTGTTAACGCGATTATGTTAATTAATTGAGAAAAAATGGAAGGCGAGAAAAACGTAAGAGAGTTGCGGAAGAAATTCAACAATTAACTTCAGATTCTATTTTCACCTTCAGATCCTAGTTAACATGGGAGGAGATTAATCTAAATATGCTTCATTTGGATAGCTGGTCGAGTTATTTCGGTCATCTCATCTAGTTTACATTTTGCAAATAAATCCAGAAAAGATTTAGTCACAAAACGATAGTATGATGCAATAAAAAATTTTCACCGATCATGTAAATAAAGGACAAATCTCTAATAAATATTATTCGACGGTCTAAAATGAGAATTACCCAATTTTAAAACATGAACGCGTGGCCATAGTCATAGACAACTATTTCTGCTATTTTACCACCATTTTTCACCGTCGGGGACAAAGCAAACTTGCATGCCATGCCAGTGACATTAGTTGTTCTAGAATGACAAATGAATGATGAAATAATCAAATATTTTAGTATTAATAAAGGTCCAAGTTAAACTGACAAATAGCAAATTTAAATGAAAACAAGGTGGGGGGGGGGAAGGTTTATGATAGTGCAATAGCAAACAGCGGGAAGAAAAACTGGAGCCATATTCTCGAGAATCGGCGCCGAAAGGGAATGAAAAATGTTAGGAGAAAGAAATAAAATGGAGGACCACAAAAAGGAAGATAGCCCCAACGACCAAGACAAATATACGAGGGAAAAGGATATGATGCAACTCCAAAGTCTGAAAATCATCAGTGAATCAAGGATCGCTTATGCTTTAGTTTTAGTACTAGTGTTGCAGAAAATTTGCAAGTGCACTAACTTTATTTTTAATTGTGACATGAATTTTAGGTGGCAGTTTAAGAGTAAGAGAAATTGTGAACGCTGAATTTTAAATTTTAAATTTATTATATGTTTATTTTTTTAATATATAATGATCATACGAATTACGTAAACTATGTTTATAAGTAAAATTACTCAATTGAATCGATATTTAGATAAAAAAATTTTGATAATTGAAACCCGTTCTGACCTAATTTAAATTATTATTAAATTATTAAAAATTTTATATTAATTTAATTATAAAAATATAAATTAATATAAAATATTTTTAATATTATTTAAATCATAGACTGTCGACCCTGCTTGCCGTGGATAGGTCTAGAACCGTGCTTAGTTGTTAAATGATCATCTGTCAATTTTACAAGTGGAAACCAATCACAGAGGAGAGACTAATGAACAAGTGCTGGACTATTGGTTCAAAGCTGTGGATTTGAGGAGGGGCTTTTTTAATTTATGTTCTAGAAGGGTAAGACAGTATGACAATGGACCATTTCCTTTGCCTTTTAAAGTTTCCAACCCTTACATAGAAAAAAGATCATACGATCGGTCCACAGATGGCCGATAGAGCCCGAGAAGGTGACCTCTCCATTAATTCC
>JBBYHM010000016.1:2229110-2239656 GCA_038381775.1 Adansonia rubrostipa | reverse complement strand
TTTATTAATTTAATAATTTTTTATTAAATTTATAAATATAAATAATTTAACTTAATTTTTAAAGTTTATACTATGATATTATCTTTGTATTGTTTATATGATAAAAATTACATAATATATAAAATATAAAATAAATATCTAAAATATAATAGTAAAATGGATAGAACTCGAACTTCGAAAGTTAGAGCCAATACTCAATCTATTTTTTAATTAAAACTAATTTTTTATCTAAATTTATTTTTTAAATTTAATATTTTTATTTAAAATTTTTTTAAATATTAAATAAATTTTTAATTTAAATGAATAATTTTATCTTTAAGCAAATTTAACGTAAATCCATCGTCTCTTATGGGAAAGGAAAAAAAAAAAACTCATTTCTTTCGTCATTAAATATTAACGATTTTTGGCTTCGGTGGCGTAACTCACCGTCGGCTTTGCTCACCAACCAAATATATGGTGCCGCGTTAGCACATTGTATGGTTTAAACCGATTCCTTGTTTATAGTTTTTTTTTTTTTAAGATTAATTATCTTTTTCTTAACTCTCAATCTTTATTTATTTAAGTCAACATGAAAAAAAGAAATCGGAAAAATTGTACATGTAAAAGGTTAATATATAAATATATATGTAAATGTATATTTCTAACACCGAAGAAACGAGGGGTTGAGTTAGAAAACTCTTAAACCCCCCAAAACTCGAAACTCAGCCCAGAAGTTAATAAATAGACAAATGTTCACATTTCTTTTGAAACACTTTCACACTTCTATAACACCAAAATCACCCCACCTAAAATTGAAAGAAGAAGAATATTCAATCATGGTTCGATGATCCTTCCATCCACACTAAAAGAAGAAAAACAAATATAGTCTTTTAAAGAAAAAACAGAAGTTCAAGAAGAAATTTGTTTGGATTTTAGCCACCATTTAGGACCCCACTCACATGCGTGATGAATAAGCCATTTTTCTTCACCTTCACTCTCTCTCTTTCTTTCTCTCGCATACGAGAAAGTCTTCCCTCCCCCACCCCCAACCCCACCCCCACCCGGTTTTCTCATAAACCCAAACCCTAGATCTCTTTAGTTTTATTATTAGTATTTTGCTTTTGACACTCCTCATCTTCAGTCTTCACGTCACACTTTTGTTTCACTGTATCATCACACGCACAACACACAACAGAAGGGAAGGACCCAGTCTTTATTTTTGCAGATCTGACTAAGCTAGACCAAACCATCATTTCCCATTTTTTGCTTTTGTCTTTGTTCCGATCCTCGGCTACCCATTTCTTTTCTCATTGCTAATCTTTTATTAGATCGGGTTAAACCCAGAAAAGAAAGTAGATAAAAGACCAAGTTGTTAATTATTTTTTTTCAAGGAATTTTGTCTTTTTTCGAAGTTTAATTATTTCCAGTTGAAAGAATTTTAATTGTGATATTACGTGACCGGTTGAATTTTTTGGGATTTATATTATTTAGATCTGAATTGGGGGTATTTTAATTTGTATTTGTTGTTTTATTAGTTTTTGGATTTTTTTGATTGGTTAGGGAGTTTTTCTCAATGGCAATGCCATCGGGAAATATAGTTTTATCCGATAAAATGCAGTTTGGTGCTCCTTCAGCAGGAGCTGGCGGCGGTGGTGCTGGTGTTGCCGTTGGTGGCGGTGGAGGTGCAGGAGGAGGAGGAGAAGGAGAGACCCACCAGCACCATCACCGGCAATGGTTCCCAGATGAGCGTGATGGCTTTATCTGTTGGTTGCGAGGGGAATTCGCAGCCGCCAATGCTATGATTGACTCCCTTTGTCAACATTTGCGCGAGGTTGGGGAAGCTGGGGAGTATGAAGCCGTCATAGCTAGCATTCAGCAAAGGAGATGTAATTGGAACCCCGTGCTTCACATGCAGCAGTACTTTTCGATTGCTGACGTGTCCTATGCCCTTCAACAGGTCGCGTGGAGACGGAGACAAAGGCATTACGATCAAGGGAAAGTTGGGGGAAAGGAGTTTAAAAGATCTGGCTATGGGTTTAAGGGGCATAGGCTAGAGGTGGCCAAAGAAGTGCAGAATTCTGGGGTGGATGGTGATGGGAATTTGACGGTTGCCACAGTTTCAGACAGAAATGATAGAGGGAGTCAGATACGCGAGGATGTTAAATCGGGCAGTGATGGAGGGAAGTTGGAGGATAAAGGCTTAGCTGTCGCAGAGGATAAAAAGGGTAACTACTTGATTCATGTTTCCTTTTTGATCTGTTTTCTTACACTGTGGTGAAGCATGAATTCGTTATTGAATGATAACTGGTATTCTGCATCCTATTATGTTGTGTTGTTTGTTTTTGATGAGAAGATTGAAATTTGTATTTCTCAAGGATTTTGGTTGTTGATATTGTTGACTTGGCAACTTTTTACTTGCCTAAAAAGCATAGTGTTTGCCGTATATGCTTCTTTCTTGGATTAGGCATATTATCCCATACGGGAAAGAATTCTTTGTTGTTTAGTAAAATTTCTATAGGGTTTGTAGGATTTTAAAACTTGCTTTCTGATTTGGAAATTGCCATCACATTCTCTATTTCCCAGTCTTAACTGAATTTGTATGTACCTACCTAATTGACAGTTGCATTGCTTTGTCTGAAACTGGATTTATGTATGATTAAGAAGGTATTTTTTTTCATCTGAGAATGGTATAGTGGGAGATGGGTAGAAAAAATCAGAGGCATGCCTTTAATAACTACTGGCAGTTTGTTGGCGTTTTTTTATTGATATGATGTATTCTTATGGTAAATGATAACATGAAATGTGTAATTGGTAATAGATATAATAGGATATATTTATGTTTAATATAAACCAAAAGTTAATTGAATGGCATAAGTTAAACCCACCTGAAGTACTCTTTATTAAAGAAAAATTATACCCTACACCCACTTGGAAGATGGGTGAAATTAGAAGCATGCATTTAATAACTAGTCCGTCCGCACTCTGTTGTGTTTTATTATTGATATCATGTATTCTTAAAGTAAATGATAACATGAAATGCATAACCATTAACTTAGTACTTGAATATGATAAGATATTTTTATTTTTAATATAAGTCAAAAGTTTTATACAATAGCATAAGTTTAAACCACCTCAACTCCTCTCTATTCAAGAAAAATTGTACCTTAACCCACTTGGCTGCACCCTCCAAATAACAGAACTCTCCCACCCATAATCAAACCCCATATTTCCAAGTTGCTATCCATGGCTAGCTCCCAACAAAGGAACAAAAACTAAGAAATGACTCACTTTGAAAATGGCCATATCATACTTCAAAAATCTAAAATTTTTTCACCCGTATCCCTTGACCTCATGTCAGCAATCCCTTTTCTGGTAGGCAACTTTCATTTGTATTATAATTCACAATCTTGGCAGGATAAAGTTTGTATAATTTATTACCAAATTTGCTAGTAGTTTTACACGCACATGTCAAAACGTTCCTGATGTGATAAATAACTTTTAAGTTTCATGTTGTGCAAAATATTTGTTTGACATACTTTTATCTGCAAAGATTTCCCAAATTCCTAATAGGGACTTCATAAATTTTCTTAGGAATATATTTCGGCATGGGGGGTATCCCGATAGGCAATCATTCTGATTTAATTTTAAGTCCCTGGGATTTTTCATTTGCTCTTGATTTGGGTACAATTTCAAGCTGTTCTTAGCCATAGCACATTGGATGATAATTACTTTAATTTTTTTAAAAAAGGTTAATAGACACCCATTTTTTGTAATTATTCATTGTCCTTGGCAATCTATGTTTTGAGATTTACGTTCCTTTTTTTTGGGCTTTGAACCCAGATGCTGCTTCTAAACCTCATGCTGATAATGGCTTAAAAAAATCAGGGAGTTCGATGGGAATTACACCTGGAAATACAGAACCTGGAACCGAGGATGTAAATGGTGGGTGCACATCCAGCTATAAGGATGCATCCTTTTACTTTGATGATGGGTTTGCTTTTAGCTCTTAGAAGGTCCTGAAAGTGGAAGCTGCACTGTGTATGAGTATCACCTGCTGTAAATTTAATGTTCACTATCTTTGTTGTTTTTTGGGCTAAGACATGAACTTATCCAAATTTATTTACTTCCTATTTGGAAAAATTTCTCCGTTTCCTATTTAGCTAGGAAGGGTGAAAATAAACTGGGTTGGGTATTTAGTTGTTGCACCTATGATTCAACTGCTGCACCATATGTTGAACTCAGTCATTTTGATTGCTTTGAATACTTCCTTAGAGTTGGACTTTCACTAGGTTTTGATAGATTAATATATATATATTTTTATCTATGATCTTTCAGAGAATGATCCACAATCTACCCAAAATCAGAATGAAAAGCAGAATTTGGCTAAAGGTCCAAAAACTTTTGTTGGTAATGAGAAATTCGACGGAAAAATGGTAATTCTGTGTAATTTTGAAGATGATATTTTGTGAATCTCTGGATGATTTGATAGCTTTTGTTTCCTTTTCCCCCTATTCTATTTCTACTTCTTATGGGTCATTATTTTTATGTCAAGGTCAATGTGGTTGATGGGCTAAAGTTGTATGAGGAACTGTTTGACAAGAAGGAAGTTTCAAATCTTGTCTCGCTGGTAAATGATTTAAGGGCTGCAGGAAAAAGAGGACAATTTCAAGGCAAGTTCTTTTAGAAGTTCCTTTCTTTTTTCGGTCCAGCAAGATGGGAGTACATCATTTTAAATTGCATTTGATCCTTGGAAGCTTCTTGTTTTTCCCTTGGTTAACTTATATATACTCTGTATGGTCAATTTCTCAGATTTTTGAAGTGATAAGAACAATAAAAAGAAATAGGAATGATCATTGTACAAAGAAGGAAAATGCTGATTTGTTTCTATGATATATGCTGTAACTGACTTGTCTATTTAGCTTAGGAGAATTTCTCAGCTGTTTTTCAGTTTGACTCTTGCTTCAAATGCATGCTACCAGGGTTGTCATAGTTTTGATTTGAATATAAGTGACTGGCAAAACAGGGCTCATCCTTGTTTTAAAGCGACCTAGTTTAGTGTGTTTGCTTGGCCTTTTCTATTGTGAAACCTTCATCTGCCGACTTTTATGAATGTCACAATCTTGTGATTAAGTGTAACTAGAAGGGGATTGTGTCAATTTTATGTCATGTAGTTTAGAGTGATGGTACAGCTAGCTTCTCTTCCAACCCACTTTACCTCTGGCACTGTAAATTAATGTCCATCATTTGTCCACGCCATTTCTGAATATTTTTGCTTGCAGCTGAGTCTTAATTGTAGTTTTCAGTTGATAGGCTTGCAGTATCTTTAGCCAACTGTTGTTTATAGTTTTATCTCTCATGCATTCATTCTGGGTCAAGCTGGAACTCAGGAATGCATCTGCAGACTGTTCTGGGGATGATTGAAGGTGCTAGTATTTCTTTTAGTACATCATTGCTGTTAATTTTTTTTTTCTTAATATTTTGTTTCTGTACAATGGCTGATTTTTGTTTTGTATCGGAGGAATGGATAATTTAGCTAATGCTTAAGCTGATTCTGTTCTTCAAATTGCTCATCAATCTTGGACTAATGTTGTTTTTTTGGATGGTGAATATTTTTAAGAATCATATCCTTCCATTCAAACATCGAGTAATAGCTGAACTGTTTATGTGACAATTTACGGGAAGCAGTTCCGACTTATGTGGCTTCAAAAAAACCCATGAAGGGACATGGCAGAGAGATGATTCAATTGGGCCATGCAATTGCAGATGCACCTTTAGACGATGAAACTGCTGCAGGAACTTCCAAAGGCATGTCTCTATGATGAGCCTTCTCCTTTGATCCTTTCCCACGCTCCTAAACACACAAATTCACACATAAAGCAATGAAATATATATATATATATATTGACTGAAAAAATATTTTTTAAAATTTTGAAGTAACAAATAATTTCACTTCCTTTCTAAGTTGATGGAGCTTCTAGCAGATCGGAGAACAGAAGCCATTCCTGCCTTGCTGCAAGATGCTATTGATCGTTTGGTCGACTTGCAAGTTATGACTGCAAAACCAGAGTCTTGCATTGTTGATGTCTACAATGAGGTAGGTAAAGATGGTGCTTCTGGTGGTTTTGTATAGAATGAGCCGAAATTTGAGGCTAATGTTATGTTTTTTTTTTTCTTCCCCCTAGGGGGATCATTCAATGCCTTGCATGTGGCCACCTTGGTTTGGAAGGCCCATTTTCGTCATGTTCTTGACCGAGTGTGACATTACTTTTGGAAGGATGATTAGCATCGATCATCCTGGGGACTTTAGAGGCTCTCTAAAGCTTTCTCTTGCACCTGGGTAAGTATTCTACTGTTTTCCTGGATCTTCCACATTCACAACCATTTGATGTGCTTTGAAGATGGTGAATGTATAGAATTGAAAAGTATCTGTATTTTGCGGATTATGAACTTTGAGCAATTTAGCTATTAAGTCAATCCTACAAAAAACTGGTAATAATGCTTCTAAGGTATAGAGCCCTCCATCTATTAGAATACTATTGGCCAATGAAAGGTTTACTTTTGAAGCACTGCTTCCTCATTGAGTTCAATTGGATTCTCTTCTTTTGTTTCATATTCCTTAACTATCATGCAGATCTCTTCTTGTGATGCAAGGAAAATCAGCTGATTTTGCCAAACATGCACTTCCCTCCATCCAAAAGCAACGCATACTTGTTACATTTACCAAATGTCAACCGAAGAAATCCACCACTGACAACCAGAGGCTTCCTTCACCTTCACCTTCACTTTCTCGGTCTTCACAATGGGGTCCGCCACCTAGTAGATCACCCAATCATTTTCGCGTTTCTGCTGGTCCCAAGCAATATGCAGCAATACCTACAACTGGTGTGATGCTGGCCCCACCAATTCGGCCACAAATTCCACCTTCAAATGGTGTTCAAACTATATTTGTGCCCACTCCAGTTGCACCTGCAATTCCTTTTCCTGCTCCAGTTCCCATCCCGCCTGGTTCGACTGGGTGGCCAGCTGCTCCTCCTCCAAGGCATCCTCCACCTCGTCTACCTATTCCTGGCACCGAAGTTTTCCTCCCTCCACCAGGCTCCAATTCATCATCTCAACAGTCGTCAACAACTGCAACTGAACCCAACATTCCTATGGAGACAACTTCCCCACAGGAAAACGAGGTTGATTCTGGGATAACCAGTCAGCATACATCTTCTCCTAAAGGGGATTTGGGTGGAAAATCTCCAGAGCAAGACCGCAATGGAAGTGTCGATGGAACTAACAGTGGAAGAGCTATGAAGCAAGAACAACAATGTGCTGACAATAGTGTCAAGCAAACCTGCTAGCGCAGTTTAGAGGGAGAGAAAGAAATGGAATTTCTCGAACAAAAGGAGGTAGGCTGCGAGCTGCGATTGAGTTTAAAGCAAATGTAAAGAGCGGCAACATCCGAGACATTTGACATTTCATACCTGTAGAGGGGGGGATGGGTTGCAAAGGAGAGGGTGGAACATCTCAGTTCTTTTTGCAATCCTTCGTGTTCAATTTCCATTTTTTGCTGTCTTAATATATGAACTCTCACACTAGGTGGAAAACTCCATTCGTAATTTGACTTTTGTTCTTATTAATATCTCCTTTACAAGTTCCTTACAAACTCTTCCTGCTTCAGTTTCAGCCCTGTCAGTTTGTTTTTTTTCTTTAATCGGATATGAGCAGCAATCTGAATTTGTTGGTCCATGAATCTATGGCAGTTCCAAACTATAAATTAGACTATAAAATCTGAATAAGTAGATTTGATCTGCTAGATAGAATGACAAGACTTGAAAAACACACTGAAGAGGAACCCTGGCTGACCTAAGCGTAAGGAGTTTGTTCTTTTATTTGTAGCTAAAAGGCTGGCAAATCAGGATTGAAGACGAACCTTACTGGCCTTGTTGCCAACTTTTTAACATTTGAAAAACAATGGCTGCACAATCTAATTTTCAGCACCATCTATCTACGTTTCTTTTAAGATTCAACCAGTGTTATCAGTACCATTCTGATATTGACCATACCAGCCGGTACATATCAATTTAAATATATAATAATATCGATAATTATTAGTTTTATTTCGATTTTGATTTTAATTTATATTGGTCATATCGGTAGATATTTATTTATTTAGATCTTATCGGTTGAAAATAGCTGCATCTGTCAGTATATAACATAAGCTTATAAAAAAAATGATAAATTGATATTGATTTTAAATTTAATGAATATTAAACATAATTATTCAAAAATTTAATGATTATTAAAAATTTCAGTCTTATTACTTGACTAATAATGATCTTATTTTTGATGAATTTTTTTAAAATATTACATATAAATTGATAAATATTTGATATATGAAATTTATTTAATTTCATTTATTACATATTTAAAACTATTTTTTTATACGTAAATTAACAATATTCAAATTTTGATATATTCAAAACAATACACTCAAATTAATCGGTATGGATATATATTAATACCAAAACAAAGAAAGTTTATTCACCGGTACTGATTACCTTGGATTTAACCACTAAGATAAGAATTCGTCTGTTTGTGCCACTTCGTCGCTCCCAGTCTCCCTCTCATTTTACCATTTGGGCTTAAATTCAAATGGTAAAAACTGCAAGCTTCACTCCGTAAGCTAATTGTTCTTAGCTTTTATATATATATGCATATATATATATATATATATAAATATATATAACTTTCATTTTCTTTCCTTCCTGTTTCTTCCTCTCTTCCGACTGTTCGGATATCAGTAATTGCCCGGTTTTCAGGTCTTCATCGGAAATAGAAAATCCAGGATTAGTTGATTAAAGTACATTTTGATAGTGATCTGATACGCATAGATTAACAATTGGAAATTATTATTTCTAAACTGTGGGTCATAATGGTGTGTATCAAACATAGACTTCGGAGGAGTAGTTGTCAATTGGAAACTGCAGCAGCAATTATCAACCAGAAAAAAAAAAAAAAAAATCTATAGTAGAAATTAATTGAACAAGATGAGATAATAAAAATGGAGCATATATACCTACTGTTAAAAATCATTTTCATGATATAAAATAGTTGATTCTTTAACAAATTAAATACAGTGATTGCATGCTATTAATAATCTTTTTAATATGTTTATCGTTATCATTCAATATTCAACATATATAAGACTCACTCCCCCACTATGGAAATCATATTTGTGAATTATATTGAACTGTAATAGACTGAAAAATAACGAAGGATACCAAACCAGTGATAACCAAGCACTTGCTTGTCACCCTTCCATTTCTGTTACTTTTTTCCACTCTATTGAAGGGGTTATTATATGAAACCCTATAATTAAGTACTTTAATCTTATTGTATTTATATAGGAGAACTTAAAAGTTGTTTGAGCATGGGAATACATGCACTTAATTATCGTTAAAAATATGATCAAATACAATAATCAGTCATTTAATACACGAATTAACTAGCCAATTAATCTTGAATCCTTGAGCATTAACCGAATTAATGTTTTAATCCCAAATTCCATAATCGATTTCAATAAAACAAAAGAGATATAGCTCTAAATATACAAATTTTCTCAAGATTAACCAAGTTCCAATTGACTCCAAGCTGGTTTTAGAAATGGGTTTAACTTTCCTCTTACATTGAAGAAGAAAGCTGCTTGGAGGTGCTCCATTTGTGCAATTCATTGCCAAAAACGTCATAGAATTTGATATCAACTTCAGTCTGAGTCATTTCCACTGACATGAAACCTTGCCCATCATGATAGAATTTCATTTCTTGTGGATTCCACCAACTAATATCACCCCTCCATGCCTTTGATCCTCCACCACTAGTTAAGAATTGAATTGGACTACATTTTTGGGACATAGAATCAAGTTTAGTGCTTATCCTTTTTCAAAGTTTACAATATAAAAGCGTCAGTCAAATTTAATCCAGCAAGTTCATGCAATTGATATCTAATAAATTTAGGGTTCAAACATAATATTTGTAATCCTTCGTTTATTACCGGGCTGCTTAGTACCAAAAAAAGAAAAAAAACTGTAAGACATAAAAGATCAAATAGTATTAGTACCTCTCAGTGCTGCTAATGTGCTCTAGGCAGTGGTCATGCCCATTAATGTAAAGATCAACATCGTATGCCTGGAAATTTTGAAAAAATTTTAACGAAATCAATGTTAATTTTGGCTTTGTCAAAAGACTTGAATATTAATTGTGTCTAATTTTTTTTTAAGGTAAGTGCATTGAAATTATAACCTGAAGGATCGGAAGAAGATGAATGGCAAGCTCATCGGTATTGCCATGGTGTCCAGCACTGTTAATTGTATGGTGACCCACTATTATCCTCCACTTTGCAGTGGATTCTCTTAAAGCAGATTCCACTTCCTATCAAATTATACTCCCCACTTTATCAATTAACTATATTCTTAAAGGACTAAAATTAAAAATTAATATATTTAAGGTTTATAACTTAATTACTAGAAGCGAATTATGTTGTTTAAATTTAGGTGCATGTTGGATTTGAGTATTTATATCA
>JBBYHM010000016.1:2207556-2219156 GCA_038381775.1 Adansonia rubrostipa | reverse complement strand
TCCCCTTTTTATTAAGCAGCTGCTTTTTCATTAAGTTAAAAAGTAACTTTAATCACATTCTAATTATCATGCCACCACTAAATTATCTCCTCCTATAATTCCATTTATTTTACCTTTAAAATAAACCTACTTTTCCGAATTTGGATGGTTAAATAATAGGTTGGGGCAGAATAGGGCGAGATAATTAAAAATAAAAGCTAAGTCTACGTAAAAATAGTATATATTTATATTTTTTATATTATCACATATATGCATATTAATATATTAATAAATTTATTATTTAATATTAATTAAAATGATTTTTTAATAATATCATAGAAATAATTAAATATAATTATATTAAAAATTAAAAATGTTCATAAGAACATGTAAATAATAAATAAATATAAGATTATATATTATTTGATTTAAATTGTGTTCAAAAAGATAATTCAAAATGGAATCAAATCAAAACTAAATATAAAATTCATAAAATAAAAAATAATTTGTTTTGTAATAACATTTTTTCCTTTTTCTTTTTTACATTATTAAAACTTAAAAGACTAATTAAAAAAAAGTGAAAGAGATAAAGTTAATATTTTTAATGCAATAAATTATTAGCATGCTGAACTTAAAAAATCAAAATCGTAACAGCTACCGACGAGTCGGTAGTCACTTAAAAAAGAGTATATGCGAACCTCTGTTATTCCACGCTCTGTCCCTCTTTTAAGCATCAAACCCACTTATTATTGGGACGTGTTATACAAGCTCCGCATCTGTGATTCGGGAAGCAAAGATCATCAATCGGTTCCTTCCTTCTCTAATTTCCGAACACATAATAATTAAAATATTTAATCTTTGAAGGGGAAAAAAAAAAGATTGGATTTTTGTCTCAGTGTACTTATTTTTTTCAACTCAGGGAGTTTAGCAGTTTCACTTTCAGTACCCAAAATCCAAGAAAAAATAAAAAAAAACATATCTTTTATTCTTCTTCTTCTTCTTCTTTGATAATCTCTTTTAAGTTTGAACCTACTACATTGGCCTTTTAGAGGAACCCTATAGATTTTAAGCAAAACCCATTTTTTTTTCTCATGTTTTTGGCGACTTTTAAAGCTTAATTTGCTTCCTTTAGTAGCAATTACTGTTTTCTCTTATCTTCTCCAAAAATTTTGAGAAAAAAAAAAGAAGAAAGAGAAAGAACATCCAAAAGAGAAAAACTTTACCGTCTATCTTCTGTTTACAGATCCTTTTTGGTGGGTGTTCTTATTGTTTTGCATTTTTTTAAGAAAAAAATAGATTGGGAAAAAATATTTTGAAACAGAGTTTGTTGGGTATTTCCATTTGAAGGTTTTTCAGATCTGAAGGAAGGCTGAGGTTGTTTATTTCAAAGCAATGTCTCTTTTGACTTGTCATATCTACTCATTTCCCTCTTATTTCTTTTTATTTCTTTTGAGTTTTCTCTCTTGAACTTTGCTTCTGGGAAGTGGGAACCAACTAAAGAGTCTTTCTTTTTCCTTTTCTCTTGGGTTTTCACTTTAAAATTTGGTATTGGAGAGAGAGATCTGTGGAAATGTTGGCCATTGGAAGTCCTTTAGCCGCAAGTTCCCGTGCCAGCACAAGCTGCAATGTATTGCTCAGAGAACTTCAGGTCCTCTTTGCCTTTCTCTTTCGTTTCCCCTCTTTTCTTTTCTTTTTTTTTTTCTTTTGAGTTTCTTGTTCCTTGCAAACGCTAGTCTTTGGTGGAAGAAAGAAGGGAAATGGGTTTTCTTGTTTCTTATTTGTTGTTTAGAAACTGGGCTTTTCTCCTTTTTTTCCCCTTACAATGATGGGTGTTTGATAAAGTTTGTCTTTGTTAAAAGTTAAAAGCATTTATTATTTTCTATTTATTTAACTCATATAATCGTAATGAGTCTAGTAAAGAGCTATGAATTCAAGGTCTCTTTAGGTCCTTTTGAGTGTCTGAAAAGAGCAATAATCTTTATTCTTGTGCTTTAAAGCTAAAGTGTGTTCCTGTGCCACTGATCTGTTCACTGAAATTTATTTGTTTTTTGTTGTTTTCAATTTGTGTAGACTGGCCATGGTTTTTGTGTAGCAAGGATTTTCTTAATGATTTTATATGGTTTCTGTCAAAGGGTTGTCCGAATTTCTTAATTTAATGATAACTATATAGTTCTATCACCTGTTCTAGTGTGAATTTCTTTTCACTCCCTTTGTTTCCAAAAGTTTAGCTTATTGCTGTCTTTAGGACATTTTTCTCCCTTTTTAATGTTTGTATTTCAGTGTTAATGAGGTTTGAGGGTAATGATTGTTGATGAAGTTTCGGTAGAATAACTTGATGGAATTTGTAGATTAATTAGCTTTTCCAGTAAATATACATAATACGTAGGTACATAGATATATTATTTGTAGATTTTTTTTGTCCTTTTTATAACTTTGTGGAAATAAATTGTGCTAAGGATGATGGATGATTTTGTGCGTGATTGGGATTATTTTGTTATTGGTTTTCTCCGTTTTAGATCTCTTACGTTCAGTTTCTTGTTAACTAATTTGGGTGCAAGCTGGCAAGCTTCTGAGTTCAATCGCGAAAGAGAATTCGATGCACATTTCAACTCTTCAATGTTTTCCTTTTTGTCCTGAGCAGCAAATATGGAGTGACATCGGTGAGAGTGAAGCTGATAAAGACCGTATGCTATTGGAATTGGAGAGAGAATGCTTCGAAGTCTACCGTCGGAAGGTTGAGGAAGCTGCCAATGCCAAGGCACACCTACATCAATCCGTTGCAGCCAAGGAAGCTGAGGTTGCAACACTTATGGCAGCTCTGGGGGAGCTCAATATTCATTCACCGGTAAAAAAGAATTCCCTAGCATTGGATCATCAAGAATATCACATGCCATTTCAGACACTTTCCTATATGGTATCACTTGCTAATTTTATTTAGACTTTGTTACTGACAGATTCAGACAGAGAAGAAGATGGCATCGTTGAAAGAAAAACTTGCAGTGGTCACTCCACTGCTTGAGGATCTGAAGATGAAGAAAGAAGAAAGAATAAAGCAATTTGCAGATATAAAGACTCAAATTGAAAAGATCAGTGGAGAAATTTCTGGTTTCAACTATCCAAACGATACCATGATTAGCTCTTTAACTCTGGAAGACCAAGACTTGTCATTAAGAAGGCTTACTGAATTTCAGACGCGTCTTCAAACTCTTCAGAAGGAGAAGGTATGGATTTTACTGTAAAAATGTTATTCCTGGATGCTTGCACTCTGGACATTAATTATTTTATAATTTATTCAAGATTTTCATAAGCATTCTCTTTCATTTTGCAGTCAGATCGCCTTCATAAGGTTTTGGAATATGTAAATGACGTGCATTTGCTTTGTGGGGTACTGGGGTTGGATTTTGCCCAGACCGTAAGCGATGTGCATCCCAGCTTGCAAAGGAGGAACCAGGAACAATCAACAAATATTAGCAATGGTACATTAGAAGGTTTAGAGCAGACCATTAACAAGCTGAAAACTGAAAGAAGAATTCGAATGCAGAAGGTATGCTATACCCTTCCCTAGCTTTCAGTTATTTTTTATATGAAACTTGAAGTAAAACCCTGTTTTTGAAATGCAGTTGAGGGATATTGTGGCTGCGCTATTTGAACTCTGGAACTTGATGGATTCACCCCAAGCGGAGAAGAATGTTTTTTCAAGAGCCACTTCTATTCTTAGATTATCGGAGCCCGAAGTTACTGAACCTGGTGTTCTTTCAACTGAGATGATCGAACAGGTTTGACGGCATTACGGATCTGGTTTTTTGTTAATTACTGAAATGTAGGTGCTCAAAATTTTTGGCATTTCTGACAGGCATCAGCGGAAGTGGAGAGGCTAAGCAAACTGAAAGCTAGCAGAATGAAAGAACTTGTCATGAAAAGGAGATCAGAATTGGAAGATATTTGCAGAATGACTCATATTGAACCTGATGCAAGTACAGCTGTTGAGAAATCTAATGCATTGATTGATTCTGGTATGGGTCTCGTGTTTCCTTGCCACAATGTTCTGCATTTAGACTTTTTTTTCTTTTAAATCTGCTTGCTGCGGACATAGATAGTGAATAGCGATGCATGTTGCTATTGTTGTTCAGGTCTAGTAGACCCTTCTGAACTTTTAGCAAACATCGAAGCACAGATAACTAAAGCTAAAGATGAAGCTCTGAGTCGAAGAGAAATAATGGATAGAATAGATCGATGGCTTTCGGCATGTGAAGAAGAAAATTGGCTTGAAGAGTACAATCAAGTAAGCTGGAATAGATAGAATGGAGGGTTTAGTGGGCACTTCTTTGTCTCTATCTTAACTTTCTCTTCAATATAAGCTTGTAAACTAATTCAGAAATCAAACTAAATTCAAGTACATCGACCAGCATTTTTGATTCACCTCATCTCTATAAATTTTTAAAGCATTAGTTGTTAAATCTTAGTTTTGAATTTCAGGATGAAAACCGGTACAATGCTGGGAGAGGTGCACACATTCACCTTAAACGTGCAGAAAAAGCTCGGATAGCTGTAACTAAAATTCCAGGTACTGACTTTCCTTATTCATCCTTTTTCCGATTGATATGGTGGTATCGTTGAGCTAATAAGATACTCTTTGCAGCAATTGTGGAGAATCTGATAAACAGAACTCTAGCTTGGGAAGAAGAAAAAAAGATGTTGTTTCTGTATGATGGGGTCAGTAGTTCTTTTGCAGCTTTAAGTTTCTGTGAACTTATTTTGGTGCTCGTGCTGCCACACATGCAGACACTGAAAATTTAGAAAATCATATGATAATTTGCAATTCTTTCTGAATAAGCTTGTTTGCAAACCTGATATATAGGTGCGACTAGTGTCAATACTGGAGGACTATAAACTGACAAGAAAACAAAGAGAAGAGGAAAAGAAGAGATGCAGGGTAATTTTATTTAATGTGACCTTTTATCGATGAATGCCATTTCCCAGTGGCTCACATTGAATGTCTATCTGTCTATCCCTACAAATAATATATTAACATTCTCTATTCCATTTTGCCCAGGACCAAAAGAAGATTCAAGATCTGCTCCTGACAGAGAGAGAAGCCATTTATGGTTCAAAACCTAGTCCAAGGAAAAGTAACAGCTTCAGAAAGGCCAGTGGTTATCGAGCAAACGGAAATGGATCCATGACTCCCAGTACACCTCGTCGGAACTCAGTGGGCGGAGGAACTCCTGAGCTACTTACACCTCGATCATACTCAGGGCGTCAAAATGGCTACTTCAAGGAAATGAGAAGGTTGTCCACAGCACCTCTGAACTTCGTGGCCATATCGAAGGAAGATACAGTATCTACATACACATCAGTATGTGATTCGGAGTTGGGCTCTCCAACACATAATTAAAAGTTTAGAAGCCAGAAGTGGTATGTTTTGCCTTACACCATAGATCTCTTCTATTTATACTGTTCATTTTAATTTGGGATTTGATTGGTCTCTTAATTTTTTCTTTTTTTTTAAATTGCAGGAAGAGGGTAGGATCTTATAGTTGCAACAAGTGTAGACTGGATTAAAGCACAGCGGAACCCATGTGTTGTGAATATGAAAGAAAGGGGATGATAGATTAGTGTATGGATTGTGAATTGGTTGTAGGACGTGTGTTGGACAGGTGACTGACATTCGAGGACGTTGCGTGTGGAAAGGGATGTTATTCGCCATTGCCATTGAAGAGAGGGAGAGGGAGAGGACGACACTGATAGAAATAAAGTAGTTTGAAAGTTGTAATTAACTTGTTTTTGTTTTTGTTGTGTTGTGTTGTAATGATAGTAGTAGTAGTACTGACCTTGCTTTTGTGTTTCTTGGATTTTGCTTGGCTTTCAATGTCTATTTCTGTATGTATGTAACGTATATACATGTATTTTAGTATGACCACTATATTATTAAATATTATTCTTGTTCTTTCACCATTGAAGGCACCTGCTGTCCTGTACCTGCAAACGCCCTTCGTAAGTCTCTGAATTCTTTCGGACTGTTTGGTTATTCATGTGCCAGGATTCAGTTTGTTCTTTCGCCTTCGGTTAGCCATCTATCGGTTAATTGGGTTCCAAGCTCTACATTTGTTCTTTCTTTGAGTTGTTATGGTTTTGAAGGACTTGTATGTCCAATCTCTTTTTCGGAGTTCAATGTAAATGGTTATAATCTGGTTCTTGGTTTGGCTGCTGATACTGTATTGAAATTATAATCATGTCTAAGAATTGTTTAACCTTGAATTTGAAAAAATTATGTATATCCGTGGTGAATACATACGTATTCGAACATTTAGCACCGGTTAAATGTAAAATTAGTATCTGTTTTTTTGCAGCACCCTTGTTGAATTTGAAATAGCATTTTTAAGAAACCAGAATTCTAGAAAATAATGCGTTTATAATTCATCTTCCAAGGTCATAATTGTTCCTCATTTAAGAAAAAAAAATTGGGTATAAATAATATGCAGATCACATGTATTCTAACATGGTTACTACAGTAATTGCTCCTTATCTAGGATTTTCTTTTTCCTACATCAAGGTGAATTTCTCATCTCTCCAAGTGCCATTTGAAACTAGACATTGCAGAATTGAGAAAGGATAGGAAACTCTGTGTATTGCTGCTTTGCATATACCTTCGCAAGAGTTGAGCTTGTCGAAATCGTGAAGTATTTCGAAAATTGGTAAGGTTTCTGATGAGTGGGAGTGGAGGGAGTGGCTTTATTATGTGGTGGTCTTCGCGGCTGAGAGCGTGAATGATGCCTTTTACGCACCGCTCTTACAGTCTTATTGGTGGCTCTCCGTACCCACTGCACTTCGTTTCTGCATCATTTCTGGCAATTCCGATCTCTTCCCCGAGCTCTCTGCTGCAAACCCTTTCTTCACGGCCTTTTCCATGAAAAGTTTAGAAGAAATTACATTGGGATCAGGATAAACGCACTCTTGTATTAGATGTATAATATTTTTACCCCATTGCTGCCATAGAAAATTATGTCACATGGCACTATAATTGAAATCTTAAGTACTTTTAATTTGGCAATGAAATTCTTTACCCCTTGTTTCCACTTCAAGAATCTAGAAAATGAAGAAAATATTGCTCACCAAATGAATTATTCTAATCAAATAAATGGTAGCTATAGCCCAAGTTTGCAGGATGAAAACATGCATCAAATTCTGACCGGACAAATAAGAAGATTGTAAGCCTCTGTGTGTGTGGGTGCGTGTGTATTCCTTCTTTACTCTTGTTTTTGTTAGTATACTTTAAATTTTAGCCTTTTTTTTCTTTATTAATTTGCTTGGTCTATGTCTATCCATGAACTGGAATTGGAAAGAGCTTCTTTTACTTATCCTTTCTTGCTTTTAAGATCCAGCTGGAAAATTTTACAATTTTACTTTTTTTTTTTTTCTGCTTTTTCTCTTCTTCTTCTTCTTGTTGGGATATTGTTGATGTCTTTCCGATTATTTAGTTTGACAAGGGCGAGTAGGGAGGGCCTAAGCCGTTAGGAACCCATATTGAACACCAAAATTTTTTGAATACTCTTACTGATTAATTTTCACAATCTGATAGTGTGACGGAAAAAAAATGTTACAAATTAACTGAAACTTGAGGGACCCTTTACGCTCATTCACCTCATTTTCTCTCCCAAATTGAACTATCCATACCTTGAAATTTTCCCTGTAATTCATCCCCTTTTTTTTATCATTCATTCACTTTCTGAATTATGAATGAATTCTCCAATCTCGGGTGTTGAGAAATATATATGTGTATATATATATATATATATATATATATATATATATTGCCAACATTTAAGATTTTAAAAGAGACATTCAAATTCTGCTTAGCAAGGCAGAGAGAACATGCATCAACCATAAAACCAAATATTCAAGTACGATATTGAGGAGTATCTGATATTCCGAATCGCTGCTTTTGTCGATGAAACCTTCAATTCCAGGTAATAAAACCCATTACACAGTCCTAATTGCATTCAAATTGCCAATTTCATAACTCATACATACACGCACCAAGTGAATTTGAATATTCCTTCGTATATATGGCTTTGTGATTTCGATTTTTGTCAGACCTGAAAGTGCTGAGAGAAGAATATGTGAAAAAGGTGAATTTGATTTGACCATTTATCATAGATTGAGGAGGTTACAAAGCAATAAATTCCTCGAAGTCAGGATTGAATTCGAGATTTTCAAATTCTCATGTTTCGGACGGATCTATTACCAAAGCAAATTTGTCCTTTAAACCTTATTTAATAATATATAGCCTATGATTTTTTGCCATTTGCTCCCAAATCAGAAACCCGTAAAGAGAGACAGCTCAACTTAAAAAATAATTAACGACCATGAATAAGGCAAACATGTAGCGACGGTCCAAACGTGTAATCAAACTTCAATATTACCGTGATGCTATGAAATTATACACTAACAAATGGCAACGACAGCCAGTCTTCGCCAAATCACTGCTGCTTCTTTACCGTAAGCCATGTTTCCACACGTCCAATCCTTGACAGTTGATCTTCAATTTATTGATCCAAAAGTTGTATTAACGAAACAAATCCAAACCTAAAATACAGGGAAACAAGGGCTTTCGTCACTCCCCCCGATCGGCTGATTTGTCCCTCCTTCTTTGGGCGACGATTCAGCACGAAAATAAAAACATGACGCCATGGAAGAGGGCCACCGGTGCTATCAAAGACAAGAACAGCATAATCTTGGCCTATTTTCCGGAAGAAGTTGCTTTAGGAATCCTGTTCTCGAGGCTGCCATTATCAAGGCGACAAGTCATAATTAATATCACATTGAGAAAAGGAATGCGAAATTTGTGTTTTAGTGAATTCGGGCATCCCCATTTACCCTACACCCTCTTATTTGGGCCCTGTATAGGAGGATGGAGAAGACTCGGATTTGGGTGGTTACCATTAAAGGGTTGATGCTCATGCATGGCGTTTTTCACTGCAAGGTCCGAGACGTTCAAATGATGCGTCATCGTTTAACATTTGATCTTTCAGGTTTTAGCGACGGACATTCACAGCCAAGCACAATGTGGGGTTTCAATAGTTTTATCCGTGAATACTTTGCGTTTCTAGATCAAAAAGCTGCCATTTCGTTCGAGCAAGACAACAACAGAGAAGCCGAGGAACGTTCATTGATGTTGTAACAGCTTTTGAACCTGCAGAAATGGTAATCTTTGCTCGATTTGTTCCTTCAAATTAGGCCTCGAGCGGAAAATATGAAGGTTAGATTTATCCTGGAAGCCATGGATCGTGTCATCATTTACATATTCGATGTTTATAGTAGAATATGCAGTGAGATTGCTAAGGTTTTGTTGAATATAGATTCAATTGGCAAGCTTGAAGCTTCAATGGCCCTTAAGATTCTTCAAAAGGCAACCATACAGGGTGAAGAACTTTCTCTATTTTTCGAATTTTGTCAGGAATATGGCGTTTTAAACGCCAACGAATTCCCCACAATTACTCATATTCCTGAGGAAGATGTTGAGGAACTTGAGAGAATAATCAATGGGGTTTCAGAGAAGACGAACAAGGAAGAGGGTTTCAAGAAAAAGAACCAAATGCAAATGGCAATAGTTGTGAGAGATGAAGCAAAGGGAGCTTTGAAGACAATAATTATAGACAAATGAGTGGTTTTTGATGCAAATATAAAGATGAATGAAGAAAAATATGGTTTCTCTAATGAAGAAGCTGCTGCTAAAGATCTATTACCTCTTGTACCCATTCATAATGTGGCTGTTTATAATCATTATGAAATTCCAGATTTAATTAGTTTCTCGCAATTGGAAACAAATTCTCATCTCGAGGACCTTCAATCAAATTCCTAACAATCCTTCTTGGATTACATATATAAGAACAAACACAAAAAATGGAAAAAAAAAAAAAAACTGAGTTAACAAATTCAGTCTTTTTTTCTATCCTCTTTCTTGGATTTTTCAAATGACATCGTAATATAAACTTTTTTATTAATTTTATACACACAAGTAAAAGTATTTACGGGTTGGATTAGATCGAGTCATAAAATAAATATTTTTTCTTGTTAAGGTTTAGATAGGGCTAGATTCAAATTGGCTCAAAAGTAAAAAAATAATTTTTTTATTATTTAAATAACAATTTAGACTAAATCAAACAGATTTAAATTACAAAAACTTACGTCAATATCCAGTCCATATTGGGCTTCGCTGAGTGACTATCCGACGAGTGAGTGGGTATATGTGCAAAGGTCTATATATATATATATAATGGATATTATAAGAGTAAGTAATGGTTGACTATGGAGTTGAGAAAAAGGCGAGGGAATAGAACATGCATTATACATCAAGTTTCCATTTTGGAGATGTAGTAGGACTAGGAGGATCTTGTTGCTTTCCTAAGTTGTTCTTTGATTGAGAGAGGGTTTTTCGAAGCCTAGTGAAGATCTTTTTCTTTCTATTAATAAGTTGTTAGAAATTAATGCAACTAATGTTTCAATGCATAATTATCATCGGTATCGAAAATTATATCTATATATAATTATCATAGTCTCAAGGGTCAGTGCATTGGATTAAGAGAAGACTTTTTTCTTTTCTTTTTTTTGTTCATTAAGATCCTACATTTGTTAGGAATATTTCGTGATGTAGTCAGAAAATGCAACTTTAAAGCAGATTAAGCTTAGATAAAATTTGGAACCAAATGGCATCCGATGCCGAATGATATTTCACGTTGAATCATAGGCTTGTTTGGCAATGACACGGCTAAATCATAGCCTTTGAACCACCCATGTTTCCTTCCCAAGAAACAAACCCATCTGACCCTTGCCCCACTAAATAAGGTCATACACTCATGCATTATTCTGTGCATTATTCTAAGATCTTATCTATATTAATGCTAAGATTTTGCTATCAAGTGCCCTAAGAGCTCTGCATTAACATTTTCACTCAATGAATTGTCATTGATGAGAACATTGTCAATTAATGTATTCAATACGCTGTTATTGTTATAAATAATATATCAGCTAACTTTGAAGAGTGTCCTAAAAACACTAGTCAGCAAATCCCTTGATTAGCAACCTATACGTCCGACCTGTTAACATAAAATCAAATGGATGATTCAAATGTCAAGCTAATTAAAACAAATAAGAGAAGTTTGCTCATTCTACTTCTAGTTATAACTATTTGGCAATCTAAAAACATCTAGAGGCATGAATATCCATAGATAGATAACTGACCAACATTTAAAATGATAAATGACTTTCAAATGGGTTTCAACATAAATGCACAACAGAACATGCCTTATTTCATCGACTGTAACAATTTGGCCAAGAGATCCAAACAAAGATTATTCATGCAATAAGAACACAGAAAACCCAAGATTAGATCACACTATCACGACCTAATAATTATTTAGAAGTTCATGCTGATAAAAGGAATAAATAAAATGCCACTGATGTCACTTAAAAAGATATTCAGGAAAAGTAGCATTCAACTACCGGTCTTTAGTAACACTTGCCAAGCGGATGAATGGAGATTAACCAACAGGATCCGAGAAACAAAAAGTCATCCACTACTTGAAGTCAGCGAGCGGAATAAGAGGATGTTCTTAAAGCAC
>JBBYHM010000016.1:2159755-2173954 GCA_038381775.1 Adansonia rubrostipa | reverse complement strand
GCAAACATTTGTATATTTACAAAAAAGGAGGTTTTATGCCATTATTATTATTATTATTAAGGCGGAAAATTTTATAAATTATAAAGCAGAAAAGGCCAAGACTGATAATTACTTGGCACAGTCTATGAAAAGAAAATGGAATATATTTCCCATTGTTCCAAAAATCAGACAAGAATCTGAGGTCAAAGGAAATTCTTAAAATATATTAAAATAAAAAGGATGAAGATTTATAAAAATCTCATGGCAATGGTTGAGAAGGAAAAATATGACTTAAAAGAACTTTATACCAAACGTCAAGCAGCAATGATCCTTTTCAAGTTTCTTTTATACGCCAACAAAAATAGTGGTTTAAAAAAGATCTTTGAAATTCTTTACGAATATTCTATATTTATACTATATTTAAATTTTTTTAATTAAGTTAATGCAATTGCTTCAGTAAGTGAATTGAAAAAAAAACAATTTATGAAACATTTAAAATATTTTATTATCAAAAGTTAAACTATATATGCACCAATTGAGTAGGTGAATTGATAAAAATATGTAATAAAAATACATATTAATAAAGTTATAATAGTAATATAACTTTTAAATAGACAAATCTAATTTTAAAATCTATTTATTTTTTATTATAAAAATTTGTATTTGTTTTGATAAAAATCAGTTCTATATTTTTCTCAATTTTATAATCAAGATAACTATAAATTTCTTTTAGCCTTTAACTTTTATCTAAATAATCAAATTTGATTTTCACCCACATAATGAAATAAAATAGAATCAATTATTATTAAAATTTTTAAATCGATATCACGAGGTAAATAATATCAACCTAGTTAAAGAATTGGCTAAAAAACATATTATACGATATAAAAATATTGATATAGTTATAATGGTTTTTTTTCTCTTTAAAAATGCATATTTTAAAATTCCCTTATCTACTTTTTTTGTCTAAAAATTATGAGCATAAAGTTATTTTATTTTTTTATCTCTTAAATTTTAAAATAATTATAAAATTGTTCACTATTTAAATAATAAAAAATTAATTATTTCACTCAAAATGCTTGAGATCGGTTGTGGAATAATTTGATACTCCACGTATACGAGGACACCATGTTGATTCTACTTAAATCCGATTTGTATACAGAAAAAAAAATTAACCTCCGAAATTCCTAAGGTTTGATTAATTAATTTAAAAAAATATCGACAAATTAACTTAATTTAAAAATATTAACTTTTTAATCAGATCTAGGAAAAAAGAAAACATTATCATAAGTCTAAAATTTTGGGACATCTAAGCAGCATTGTCGTCTTATAAAATATAATTTAATCTTAAAGCCGAAAGTATCGAAAAACCTAAATTTCGAAATCAAATTTATTATATTTTGCACATCAAAGCGGCGGCCGCTTGATGATTATTTGTTTAACTCGCCGCCCCCCAACATGACTGATTAAATAATTTTTGTATTAAAATTATAATAATTTGTGGATCTAATGACCTAACAAATACGATCTGTGGATCTAATGAAATATTAAAATTATAAAATAAATTTTTTTATTAAAGGTATTCATTAGAGCTTCATAATTTATATTTAATCTAACGGTTGTTATCCTCCTTATAAATAAAATTACGTAAAATTCAAAGTTTGGCGTTTGTTTCTTAGCTTTTTGTTTGGAGTAAGCACCTATATATAAAATCTTCGATGTTAATCTCTAAGATTAAAATCCTAAAATATAAGATATCTGTAAAACTAATTTATAATTTGAATTTAAATATACAATTAAGAAGTAACATCATCCTATCTTTTTATAATTATTTACATTTATGGTAGAAAACTATATTTTCTCGAAAGGTGTAGCCCATTTAAATTTTACAGAAAAAAAAGCTAACAAATCTATGAATTCGAGTACAACCAGTAAGAGAGAATAAATAAAATTCTTATAAGAGTTCAAATCAACAAAACTTTTGATAATATATTAAAATTTTTTATTATTATTTTAATTAATTAAATCGATTGATTTAATTAAAAAATTTAATAAGAAAGATTTATTTGATAATATATTGAAATTTTTTCTGCATTGAAAATGAAAATTTTTAATAAATTGATTTTTTTTTCATCATGGTTGATGACTCATATTAAATTTATTTCAAATAAAATTTTCAGGAAAAACTGTTTAATGGAATAAGTAAGTAGACAACAGTTTATTCATTTAATGCAAAATATATTCAGTCAATTTTATTTTAATTATATGTTTTTTTTATAATTTTTATATAATTTATATTTGATCAATTTAATCATTTATTGTGCACTTTAAATTTTAAATAAATTAAAAACATTTAACTATTTATTTTATATATAAAATTTAAACATTAAATAAAATAAAAGTAAAAAATTATATTTTTATTAATATGAAAAAAATATCAAATTAATTTAAAATTTATTTGTTTAATAAGCATAATAATTAAAACCGATAATTAATTTACTAAAATAAGGATATATATAAAAATATATAAAATATGTAAAATTAATTTATTTTATAATAATGCAACGAGATTCTCCTTAGGAATAAAAGTACAAACCTTTATGTCCATTCTTCAGATGGGAATCAAAGGGCGATTTATGTGTCGTGGGACGATTAGTTCATTATATTTTAAAAAGTTCAAAACCCAAACTTTTATTTTTTTGCTAAAACAATATAAGTAATAATATATTTATTTATTTTAAATATATTATTTCTATACTTGAGATTAAATTTTTAAATTTTACAAAATAAATTAAGTTGTTACATTTTGTTTAGTTAATAATTAATTAATTAATTAATTTTTAGAAGTATATTCTGCGGACAAAAATTTTATAATTTGCAGTTCGACAATTTACATTTTAAGTATAAAGTGAAAAAAGAAATTGTTAGATGCGGAAAAATAAGAAATAATTATGGATGATAATTGGCTTCAGCTTCATAAAAATGACATATTCGTTGATTTCATAACTTACGGGTGTTCATGTCACCGGGCGAATTCAACCTTTTTTTTTAGACCAAGAATCTAAATTTATTCCATAATTGACACAAGTGTCGTTCAAGGTAGTACGGTTCACGACCTTTTATTTGTTCGAGTTTGAGTCTTCGAGTTCAAAATATCATTTTATTTTTTAAAATATATTAAAAATAAATTTATATTAATAATTATATATTTAATAATTAATTTTATAATTTTTTATTAAAAATAATAATTTACATCAAATCAAATTAATTTAATTTTACAAAATTAAATTCCGAATCCGATTTACTTTCAATCGGATCTGTCCTGCGATTGGAAAATCTTTCAAAATCATTATAAAAAATGACCTGCTTAATTTAATGAAGGTTAAATTTGCTATTAGTTTTTCTACTTATATCAAAATGCCGGTTTAACCCACTATGATAATTCAAAGAATACCGATTAGTGCACTTGTCGAACTTTAACACGTGTCATATTTCATTCTTAAGTATGCTAGTATGAATATTAATTCATTGATGTGTCGTTTACCTTACTTACATGATGAGTTTAGTCAGTGGCAGCTAATGGCACGAATTTTTTTTTTCGTAGTGGATTTACTAATTTGAATGATTAAATAGTCTTTATACTTATTAAAAAAAATTGATTTAGTCCTCTTATAATGATTTGAAAATTTTTTTGTACCTACATATATATATATATATATTAAGATTTCAAGCAAAATCCAATCTTAAAAATATTTACATTATCAAACAAATATTATTTTAAATAGTATATATATTTAAATAATAAAAGATATTATTTTTGTTAATATTAATAATTATTATCAAAGTATAAAAATATTTATGTTTAATAATATTCAAGAAATGTTTAAAATTAAAATTAAAATATTGAAAACTTTTTATTTTAATATTTTTAAATATTTTTATTGAAATTAAATAAAATATTTTTATTTATATAATAATATATCGTAATCAGATGATATTAAATTCAACTATAAAAATAATATTAAAAATATAATTTAAATTAAAATTAAATTCATATGTTCATCCGTGTAACTGTTTACCTTACTTACACGACAAATTTCATCCATGTAATTGTTTGACTACTGTAACTTAAAATTTTATTTTCACACGACTTATCGATATTTATTTATATATTATTATTTACAAAAATTATCTTCTCATATTTAATTCTAGAAAATTAACAGTGTTTGAAGAGTAGATCGAAATTTAAAATATTAAAATGTATGAGTACCAGATATTTTAATATAATTTAATATAACTACAAAAGATTAATAATAAAATTTGATCATCTCAATTACTAAGCCGCCTAAAAGACAAGAAAAATTTCACCTGTCCAAACAACTTGCGTGTCTAATTTCGGCTTTAATAAGCTCCTATCATAAGCAAAATTGCCCTCTTCCTCTTAGTCATGGTATATAAATAAATAAGGAAATAAATATGATCAATGCTTAGTTAAGTAGATGATCTGAACTGTAATGAGATGGAGGAAGTGAAGGAGCATCTGTACGTGTTACCATTGAAAATTTTAGAAGAAGAGAGTAGCGGCTCTTCTTCTTCGACTTCTTCATCGGACCCAGTTGATGCGGTTGCCTTTGTTGGGATTTCTTTGGTGTTAGGAATTGCTTGTCGGCATCTTCTTCGTGGTACCAGAGTTCCTTACACTGTCGCTTTGCTCATCATCGGCATTGGTCTCGGCTCTCTCGGTTCGCCCTCTTCCTTCCTTTATACCACTTCAACTTCATCTTCTTCCTCTCCTCGTTCTTCTAATTTTCCGCTGGACTTCAATGGGGTTTGACTTTTTTTTTTTCTATTGCCCATATATCAAAACTGTTAATTTTATTGTCAGTGTATCGAAAGTTTCTTTTTGAACCAGATTATGAATTTTCTTCTTTACAAATCAAACTGAGTTTGTGCAGCTTTATACAAGCTTAATTTGTTTTTTTAATTCTTTTGCCTTCAAAACAAATCAACTTGGACTCATCTAAATTGAATTTCGTATAGTAACAAGATCTAATCTAGATTTTTCTTCTTTAATTTTGCCAGAAAATAGCATTAATTTATTGGGTTTTTCTTTCTGTCTAATTTTCTCTGGTAATGTTACTTCAATTCTTGATCTTCTAAAACAAATAAATTTTGTGATATATATTGTTATATTATCTATACACATGCCACTCGACGAGCGATTTAAAGGGTTGACACATGCCGCTTCACAGGCAAGACTGATAAGTGTATCTTTTGTTTCATTAATTTTTGAGAAAGTGTATGATTTATCTTCAATAGAGTTTTTAGATTCCACGAGTGACATTAGTAAAGTGACATATAACTTTAGATGGTGTTTAGTATAGGTGATTTTTTTAAAATGAAAGGTGATCTAATCACAGTGATATTGTGTTTGGTTGTAAGTTGGTAATCCCATGTGGTATTGATTAGATCACAAAGAGTGATTAGATCATCTGAATCCTATCCAAAAAGGTGAGAAAGTTTTGTCCATGTACAAAATTGTTTTGAGACAAATTTACGCTTGAAATGGTGACTAACAAAATATGTTTCTCTACAAATTTTTAATTTTTATAAAAAAAATCTCCTGTTATAACTTTGAATTATACTCATCTACGTTACCTGGACTCGATATGAGTGTTACGTACGAGCATGTTTAAAATTTTTAAAGTTTTTCCATGAATTCGAATGGTTCTTGAAGGGTCATATTCTCATACCTGTATCCGAATATGCATCTGACATAGGTGTCCGAATATATATATATATATATTTCATTTTGAACTGAACTCTTTTAAGTGGAAGCTAGTGAACAATTACTAGTGAAAATTGATCTAAGTTTGTAAACCAAGATAGCACAGCCTGCTTGTAAAAATTTTTATTGATCAGTAAGTGAGGACCAAAAGTTGGTCATGCTAAGATGGATGATTGTTGCAAATTTGTTACTTTCCTGTTTTTTGAACATGTTTTTTTTTACCACTTCATAAAATTGATTTACTCTTTTTTTCTGTTGTTGTTTGCTCTAGAAATTTTTGCTCATTTTCAATGTGGTTGATTCCTTACTTTGCAGAATATGGTACAAGTCATAGATTAGGAAGGATTGGTGATGGCATTCGTATTTGTAAGTTTTTTTAGCTTCTTTTTGTTCTCTTCCTCTGACAAATTCATGATAGCTTTTATCTGAAAAGGTACCTCTATTTTATCAAGAATAAACTATAAGACTAAGGGTCTTACTTCTGATTTGCAGGGAACAGTATAGATCCTGACCTTCTATTAGCTGTTTTTCTACCCGCTTTACTTTTTGAGAGTGCATTTTCCATGGAAGTGCACCAGATAAAGGTCTGTATTTGCTACCTTAGCTTATATGTGCATAAGAATATCATATTCATGGATTTACTAAAAACAGCATGCTTCTAAATACCAGTCATTTTAGTTCCTGTGTTCAAAACACTCTGTTCTGTTTTACCGGTGAAGCGCACACACAAACAGACCAATTGATCCAATTACACTGTTCTTTTCTCTACTAAATGAATGGTGGGTTCATTTTTCTTGTTTGCTAGTACTGTCCCTCTTTGTGCTGGGGAGTACTGAGAGATGTCATCTGATATAGGTAGATTTGGGGTTTAATGCATTATCTTCAGGTTGACTCTCTGAACCTATATAGGGTTTTAGTTGAATGCTTATTACCTTTGGTTTTAGTTTCAAACTTCAAAGGTTTTCTTTTTTCTGTAGTTGGATTCACCCCCTTTGGTTGATTCATTTTCCAATAAAATGAAAGATTACCAAACTTCTTCCTTTTTCCTCAATTGGTGTATGTTTGTAACATCAATCCATCAGGTTATGACTTAAAATGTTATTGGATTTTGAAAAACTGTGGCTTGTGTGTCAACAGAGGTGTATGGCACAAATAGTTCTGCTTGCTGGTCCAGGAGTTCTTATTTCAACCTTCTGTCTTGGATCTGCTCTGAAGGTATTCCACATTATTTCTGCTTAGAAAATTGTTTTTTTATTCTGGAATTATGTTAGCTATATTTATCTTGCAGCTCACTTTTCCATATGACTGGAATTGGAAAACATCACTGTTGCTTGGGGGACTTCTGAGTGCTACTGATCCTGTGGCTGTTGTAGCTTTGTTGAAGGAGCTTGGCGCTAGCAAAAAACTGAGCACCATAATTGAAGGAGAATCCTTGATGAATGATGGGTATTTTAATTTAGAAATTTATTCTTTGATCTTTTATTTATGCTGTTTGAAACACTCCACGTATTACTTGATGTATCGCATTATTTGAAGCCAAGACGTTGTTTAAAAGTATCAAATCTTTCAGTGTCATTTCATCATTTCCTTTACATATTTTGGATTCTATAATTGCTGTTAATTTGTGTGTCCAGGACAGCAATTGTGGTCTATCAGTTATTCTATAAAATGGTCCTTGGAAAGAGATTCAGTTGGGGTGCCATTATTGCATTTCTGGCCAAAGTCTCACTTGGAGCGTAAGTATCCACCATTTTCTTTAACAAATTTGACAGTGAGATCGAGATGTGTAATAAATAAGTAAAAGGGAACTCTATCAATGACAACTCCTCTATAAGGCAATCTCCGAGGGAATAGTCCTTACTTGCCTTCAAGCTTGAAACTGATTGACCATTAATTCTGTGACAGTCATTTCAAGGAATCATCTCTGGTTTTAAGACTCTCTTCTTGGTTTCAGTGTTGGCATCGGGATTGCTTTTGGGATAGCATCTGTTTTGTGGCTTGGATTTATTTTCAATGATACTGTGATTGAGATTGCATTGACACTCGCTGTGAGCTACATTGCTTACTTCACTGTATGTTTCTCTCCTAACTTTTGGATGCCTGTTTGAAAAGTCTTTTTACTCGCATTTCAATCAAAAAGTCATTACTGCAACCCATTATAAATTATTAAATGATAACTCAAGGTTTCTTGAATAGGAGCTTCAAATGACAATACAGATTTAAGAGCTGAATCTTGAGTCGCAATATCTCTTTGGCTTCTTTTTATTGTTTTACTCTATCACCTCTATTCTCTCTTGAAGTTTCTCGTTCAAAACTTTTTTTTTTTTTCAATTGTATTCATCTTATGCATAATCAGTTGAAATATTGTCGAATGTGATAGCATATAGTATACATTAATTTATTAATTTGAAAGAGCTTTATGGACAAGAATTTAATGTGCATTTTGTATTACAGGGTCAAGAAGGTGTTAATGTTTCCGGTGTTTTAGCAGTGATGACTTTAGGAATGTAAGTAGAACAGCTCTGCATGATTCCTTTTCTAATTCAGAAAAACAAATCTCTTGAGATTATGGTCCATGTCAGGTTTTATGCTGCTTTTGCAAAGACAGCTTTTAAGGGTGATGGTCAGCAGAGCTTGCATCACTTTTGGTATGCGTTGTGCCTTCTAGTTTTGTTTAATATCCTGTCCCGATTAATGATTTCAAAAGTGAAAAGTGGAGTATGCAGTCTTTTTTAATATGTCAGAATTATTTTGTTGATGAAAATAAGAAGAAAAACCATTCACATTATGCTGTGCAGTGTCTACGGCGGCGGGTAGTAATATGGGATGTCTTAGTGGCTGTTGATGCATTTTTTATTTATTTTGATATATGTAATGTGTAAACTAAAATGAACTTCATGGACTTTTTACCTTAACTTTGTTATCATCCATCTTTTTCCTTCTTCAGGGAAATGGTTGCTTATATTGCAAATACATTAATTTTCATCCTGAGGTAAGACCTTACTTAGCCTCTATGGTCCTTTATCTTGTAACTTAACTCAGTGCTGACTCTTTATATATATATATATATATATATATATATATATATATGCAAAGATTATGAATGAGGACTTTGTAGAATTTTGTCCTTTCCAAAGAATGGTCCTTTGTTTTTATTTTTGATTCAATTAGTCATAGCAAAATAATGCAGGTCTAAATTCTCAACTGTTAAAGTTCAAATTTAGAATCTTCTACAGTTGAGATTTGATATATAGTTGCTTTGGAGATTAGAAATGATTGAAACGAATAGTAAGCCCTAAAGGTGAGGCAGGGTACAAGATACAGAAAATTGAGGCATCACTCCTAAAGATCTCACTGCTTACAGTATTAAATGGTTTCAAGAACTTGTGTTCTTCAGAAAATGATAGTAAGCTTTCTAAATGGTCTGTTTCACGAGAGCAATGAGATCTAAAATACTTTCATGATACTCTATGAAGATGTTTCCAAAAAGTGTACGCCGTCAGTTTTTCTCATCAATAATATGAATAAGGAATAAGACAGATTAGTTCCTTGATTGCAATGCCTTTGAAGAGGTCAACACATTGCTGTTAACCTACAAGAAATTCAAGGAGTTTGCTCTAACATAAGATTGGTTTTCTTAAGAGGAGTTTTCAATTGTGATACTTAAGATTTTGTTATTTCGAAAAGGATGTCTTCTCTATTTTTTTTTCATAAACAAAAATATTTTTGTTGACCTAATAGATGGTTGGATGTCCCCATTACACAAAGCTTAAAACTTTATGTAGGAGAGTAGTTTTACTAATTGAATCTTCTATATTTACTATGAGATTTTAGGAGCTCTTTATCATAACTTAATTGCATAGAATTTGGCGTCTACTTCTCTTTTGCTTATATTTTTGTGGTTTTTTTGGCCAATACATATATCTTTTATTTAAAATATGATCATCATGACAGCAATCAAGGTACCTAATAGAGTTTTATATTAGAATCAGACTAGCAAAAAATTTAGATACACATGGGAGTCAAAGCATTTTTATTCTCCCTAACTGCTTTAGGAAGGGGAAAAAATAATTTATTGAGTACTTTCTTTCATTCAGTGAACTATGACATTTGAAAGATAGAAATATTTTACATCAACTAAGATATTTGTTTTTCTTTTGCTTTTGCAGTGGAGTTGTTATAGCTGAAGGCATTCTTGGCATTGATAAGATATTTGAGAACAATGGTAGTGCTCACTTTTGTTTGGTCAATTTAGAAGAAATTATTATTATTTTTCAATATGGAATCAATATGAATTACTGAGCTTGATTGGGTGTGTCAAAGGCACACAGATACATGCACACAGAGGTTAAGAAAAATGCTTATTGTATATGGCCACTTCAATCATCCACCTATGGTCAATTGATTTTAGTATAGCAATGATTTTAGCAGTGCAAGGCTAACAGATATCAGAGAAATAGATGTAAAAGTAAAAGAGGGAAATTCACTATGCAGGACAAAACGAGTTGGTAAATTTGGATGCTAGACTTAATTTCTTTGCATGTTTATTTAGCAATACGCATACCACAAAAAAGTGATTAAAAAGTATATATATAATGAGCAAAAAAATTAGCTCTGTGGGACAAAACGAGTTTCTAAAAGTTCTATATGAGGCTTAATTTCAGTACCTTTTTTTAGCGACAGACATACCCAATAACGTTATTAAAAAATGATCCTGCTAACATATAGATAGGAAATTGAGAGAGTGATGAAACAGCATCAACTTAGAGATCTTACTGATTTGTTTATTTTACCCTATAAAAGAAAGCAAATTAAGCTCTGTCAATTTGGCACTTCAGGACATGTGTACCTGCCAAGAATTGCGCCAGCCTTGAACTTCTTTTTTGATGCCTAAATTTACTGTAAAGATTTTGGATATCTGGTGCTCAAATAATGCTGCTTTGAACACTTATATATATATATATATATATATGGAAAAGAGTAATATTACTGTTTTCATACACTTTTAATATATAATTGTATTTGGAAAAGTTTGTCAGTTAAGCATCTTCCAAGTTATTTTCTCTAGCTAACCATATTTTAACTATTGGAGTAAAGAAAGTTTTGTATAACTAACAGGTCTATCCTCTTGATCATCATCTCTTGAAATATCTTGTACATTCTTTTCAAGTCTTCTTTTGTTCTAGTAAACAAAGTTCCATAACTCTCATTGTTGCTCTTATGTCTATTCAATTACCCAACTTTTCTGTCAAGGAAACATCATTAATCTGTTTTTGCTTCAGGAAATTCATGGGGCTATCTAATTCTTCTGTATGTCTTTCTCCAAATCTCACGTTGCATTGTTGTTGGAATTTTATATCCATTTTTGCGATATTTTGGATATGGTTTGGACTTAAAGGAAGCCACCATCCTTATATGGTCAGGGCTCCGAGGGGCTGTTGCATTATCACTTTCTCTATCTGTCAAGGCAAGTTTGCATGGATTAGCTTCTACACGTTCACTTATTTGTTTACAGATTTATATTTTACATGAAATCAACTTCTTTATGGCTGATTATAAGGGGTTAGCATTGTTATTGAATGCAAAATTTTGTGGCATTAATTTGCACATTTCTTCACCTATTTTTTGTTCTAATTTGGTAAAGGCCAACATGCCAGCTAGTGTTGAAACTTTTATATGTTTTCATTAAGATATTCATGTAGCATAGCTTTTCTCTCTAAGAAATTAAGTGGTCAAAGGTGAGTTCTGTAAAACATCCTTCTCAGTGTGTAAAGCAAACAAAATGCAATATCATCTGCATGCATTGCTCTGATTGCTATATCATATTGAAGTCTCTTTTATGTGCTAATAGTGATTTAATTTTATTTTGGTTGAATTTTTTATTGTTTTTAGCATTCCGGCTCACATATCAGTTCTGAAACAGGAAGCCTGGTGAGTTTTTGCAAAAATGCTTCCTGATCATATTGTAATGCTTAGATGCTTCATCGGTATATAACTGGAAAATCACATTGATTTTATTAATTTACTGCAGTTTGTTTTCTTCACCGGTGGAATTGTGTTCTTGACACTTATTGTGAATGGATCAACTACACAATTCATTTTACATTTTCTAGATATGGATAACCTCTCAGCAGCCAAGGTAATTGCTCAACTACTTCCCTGAATATTTGACATGCCTGCCTCCCAACATGATGTGCTGGTAGCTTTTTATTGAAAAGATTCTAATTGGTATTGCATGATTTTGATGGATAGTATTGATCTTATTGAATACTACTTTTTGACTGAAAGTCTTGAAGGACTAGAATCTAGGCTACTGAGTTGAAAATGTGTAAATCCTTTTCAAAATTGAGCATCCAACTCAAAACCAATTTGCAACAAGTGAAGAGATCCACCCTGAATATTTGAATAAGCATCTAATGTGAAATCGATTATCAATAGACAGAGCAACCTCGGTTGAATAATTTGCCACATCAAACTCAATACTTAACTGATGTGGGGTAATCCCATTTGAATATATTATGCAGAAATTCTTCAATGACAATTGTAATGGTTTATAATGGCAATAATGTTATTTTATGGAATCAATAAACCTTTTGGTAATTTTGACTGAGATGTAGTCAATGATAAAGATTATTAAAACGCTGTACCTTTTTTTAAAGGAAAAAACTGGAAAAAAAATGCACTTTTCCTAAATGATGCGTCTGGCAACATTTCTGAAATTCGAAAGTATAAGGTATACCTACTTCAAATTTACTTATTATATCATGTTAAACTTTAGTGTTAGATGGAGAATAATAAGCAAAATATGCAGTGCATCTCTTGTTGCAAGAATATTTGCTTGCTTGTTACAGATATGGATTGACTTAGAAAGCTTTCCTATTTTTTCCTTGCAAGGTATTTGTTCTGAGTTTGGATGGTCTAAGGTTGAGCCTTTATATAGTTTTTTATCCTTAATTTAGTTGTATTACCTATTTTAGGGTTGAGTTTTCTGTTTTCTTTTTTTCTTTTGGGCATGTTCCGGACAAAGGAAATTGTTTCATGTGATTTATCTTTTTTCGCCACTTTGGTTGGAAGATGCCATTTTCTGTTCTGCATTTATATTTGCTTCTACATGATAGAGGCGTATACTGGACTACACAAAGTATGAAATGTTGAACAAAGCATTAGAGGCTTTTGAAGACCTCGGAGATGATGAGGAACTTGGACCTGCTGACTGGCCTACAGTAAAGAGATATATTGCAAGCTTAAACGATTTGGAGGGGGACCGTGTGCATCCTCATACCGCATCTGAAGCTGATAATAACCTGGACCTTACAAACTTGAAAGATATAAGAATACGGCTTTTAAATGGTAAAAACCTCGTTTCTTTTAGTCTTGCTGCTTAATTTTCTACTATTCATGTATTGATTGTCAGCGCAATCATGCTTCCTGTCATTGATGCATTAATCTGTCATTGATGCATTAATCCTCTGGTGGCTGAATTTCTCCGTGAAGAACACGAAGAACTTCGATCCTGCCAGTTCTTCCTTTTTATCTTCATCTTTTTCGTTTCACTTTGTACTGACAATGGCTTTTATGTACTCTTTGCGGATGGGACTGTGGATTGATGTTGTGGTTCTTACATAGCATGTCCAAAGACTTTTGGTGCTTTTCAATTATCAGTCAGTCCTATTTCTTAACTGCCTGCTGAAATTTTATATTTATTTATAAACTTGTGGGATCTTCTGGTGTTTTCCGTGATGATTTCTCTGATCACTTTGTTCTGAGAATTTGGTGTCACTGGCTACTATTTTTATTGCATTTGATTATTTCCCTAAAATGGCAAATCCTGCTAGCATGCTCTTCAATATTGAAACATGTGACTCAAGTCATATAAAAATGTTGCTTAATGGTTTGTGGCTTTGCGCTATAGAATACTACTTATGCTCTTCGGAAATAAGTCACTTGGCTAACTTGAGGACTGAGAATTCTTGAAACAGGTGTCCAGTCAGCTTACTGGAGAATGCTTGATGAAGGGAGAATAACACAAAGCACTGCAAATCTTTTGATGCAATCTGTAGATGAAGCTATTGATGTGGCATCTCATGAACCTTTATGTGATTGGAAGGGCTTAAAATCTAATGTCCATTTCCCGAATTATTACAAGTTTCTTCAGACAAGCATGGTCCCACGAAAATTAATTACGTATTTCACTGTGGAAAGGCTGGAACATGCGTGCTGTGTTTGTGCTGCATTTCTTCGAGCTCACAGAATTGCCCGACAGCAACTTCATGAGTTTATAGGTAATAATCTTCCTGTGACATAGCCGATTGGCTTTCTTTTCAATCTTCTTGCAATGGCTTCCCCTCTATTTGGTTTACTTGAATTTATTACATTTTAAAAATATTGGCTTCCAATATATATATATATATATATATATATATATATATATA
>JBBYHM010000016.1:2136247-2146827 GCA_038381775.1 Adansonia rubrostipa | reverse complement strand
GGAAAGCTAAGATTATAAAGATTTTTTTAATGTATTAATTTGTTGCTTTAATTTATTTTAAGGAAATAATATTTTAGTAAAATCATTATCATTGCTTAAACGCTATTCTAACTTTTGGAATGGATTTGGTAACTAATTGATATAAGAATACACCAACATAATTTAATTTTAAAGGATAGGTAAGTGACAAAGTTAGGTAGAATCAAAGAAAAATTGAAAGTTAGTATTTAAAAGAAAGAAAGAAAGAAAGAAAGAAAAATAAATATTAAAAGTACTTTATCCACATGCATTAGAATTTAGAAATCATGACCGAATGATGTTCATCTGTCAAAATTATGGATTTAATATTGGGTAATTTATTTGCGCAAACAGATTAAAAAAATATTTATGGATCGGATTATTGAATTTTTTTTAATTTTAAATTTAAATTTAGTTGATTTATTCATTATTTATCTATTTTTTAAATAACTCTGAAATTATTGTATATACAAATTAAAAATGACTTAATTATCAATATAATAAATTAATCTAATCGACTCGAGATTGAGTCTACGAAATAAAACCTTTATGTTTAGAAACTTGGATGGATAATCCAACTCTTTGAAACTTGGAGTATGACATCTATAATTAACACTATCCTAATTTTGGATTGAATTTTTTAACATTTGTTAATCATTTGTATTATTATTATTATTAAAATTATTATTAAATTTAAGATCACAAATCAAATTTTATTAATTCAACTAAAAAATTTAAAAATGAAAACAGAAAATAGAGATGTTTTAAATTTATTTTTATTATTGATAATTATAAGGTAAGAAAAGGCTGGTAATATATCGTAACATATATAAGATTATAGGGTAGGGGTAGGTAATTTGCAATTCGTTGTGTTTTAATTTTTTTTTTTGTGCCGTGTTTATAATTTCGAATCTATTTTTTTTATTAAGTTGGTTTCATTACCCAAATAACCAGAATTCTGCTACTGTGTCAGTGGCCTCAGCCAGTATGTACCAGGTATGTACAGTAACTATTTACAATGAAAGTTAACGGTCCTCTACACTCGAAGGTCTTGGAGTTCAACTTATCCCAGCATTGACGGGGTCGGTTGTCTTAGGTTTGCCCAACAGTCTCACCCTCTACTTGAGCTTGCCCAGCAATTCTGGTTTAATTGATCGAGTGCAGTTGAATTCCTCTCCTTCCAAATCACATACAACTTATGAATTCCAAGCCAGGCGCATAACAGCAGAGATTAACGCCTTCCCTTTCAGCTTGTTTGCTGCGCATTGTAACTCGAGCTGCCAGTTCATGACTGGCTTTTGAAATTGCCATCCAAGTTACCAGAGAGCGCTTTACTAAGTGAAATGGGACCTTTTCTTTCTTCATAATTCTTATTTCGTTCCAAACTTAGCTCACTGCAAATTTTTGCCATGGCGAGGTTCCAGCCTCCTGTTTGTTGATTAACAAACTGCATGGCCATGCTTCTCAATCTTCATCAGCTTCCTCCAGCTTCCTCCAGCTACTCCAACTGCTGCTCTGTGAGATTGGTCCGTGGATTACAAAAAAGGTAATTTTTCCTCTGGTATCAAAAGACAACCAAAACTTTTTGACGTTTCCGATTGTAGAAGGTAAATCCGTTTAGCTTTTGTAAGCGTGGACCCAATGTTTATATCAGCAATCAAGATTCCATTTTCCAATTTATTTATTTTTCCAATAATAAATTGGATATCTTGTCTTGTCTCTAATCTTTCACTGCTATACAGTTTCTTTCATTGCTAGTTTTGCCAAGTCCATCTCGTTGCAGGTGCCTCGATAAAGCTGCCATAGTCAACTATGCTGAGACAAAAAGTGGGGCTTCTCGAATCCGTGGAAGCTTTGACGGTAACACAAGTGGTGGAATTGAAAATCTTAATCCGCATGTCCCCATATGGGCTACTGGAATTTCTTCTCTGCTGTATATGCCCAAATGTCAACTATTTTTGTGGAACAAGAGATGATGATGGACACATCGACCGGTTCTTTCACCATTCCTCTCGCATCTCTTTCGACTTTTGATTTTATCAGCGTCGTTTTTTGAGTTCCCCTCTGTGATAAGATCATTTTCCCATTTGCAAGGAAATTCACAGGCAAGGAGAGGGGTTTCTCAGAGTTGCAACGAATACTGATCGGTCTCTTTATTTCGGTCCTACGCATGTCAGCTGCTGCGGTGGTGGAGATCAGGAGATTGCAGCTTGCAAGAGAGCTAGACTTGGTCGATAAAGAGGTTGCCGTGCCGCTTAGCATCTTTTGGCAAATACCTCAATATTTCTTGCTGGATGCTGCAGAGTCTGCACATATATTGGAAAGCTTGAGTTCTTCTAGGGTCAGTCTCTGGATGCCATGCGAAGTTTATGTACTGCACTTTCACTTCTAACTACATCTTTGGGAAATTACCTGAGTTCTTTTATTCTGACTCTTGTAACTTATTTCATAACAAAGGGTAGGCGGGCCACTTGGATACCGCATAACCTGAATAAGGTTCATCTTGACTACTTCTTCTGGATCTTGGCCGGTCTCAGCTTCTTAAATATGTCGATCTACACCGTCTGTAGAAGTCTTCTTAAGGTTGCTTCTCCGGAATTCAGCTGAAATGTTTGTTGTAGATAAAAGAAAACTGCACGCATTTGAATCTAAGGAAATCCTTCCACTTTGACAAGCAATTGTTTGTAAATCTTTATTGGATTAAATGAGTTGCTTCTGAAAGTAGTAATCTTTGCTTTCTATTCTGGGATTCTCACATATTGTACATAAAATATTGCATTCTTTTCAATTATAAGCTATGCTTCCATATTGCAAGAAACTGATATCTTATTGGATGAAACGGCTTGCTTCCTAAGGCCATAATCTTTGCTTAAGGTGTTGGCATTCATGACAGTTTGTTTACGAAGTGAGGTTCCATAGCTCTGTTTTTGCACGGCTTGTCCGATGTCACTCTGTGGTGCATGCCTAACTCACACGCTGCAGTTCTCATCGATCCGATGTTAGCAGATTTTGACAAAAAGTAGCGGCAAGATGCTAGCTCTCCCACGACGCCTGCAGAGCTTGACGTGCATATGACAGAACCTTTTGCATGGCTCGCGCTGCATGCTTAATTTCGTTTACATTCAGATTGATTGAGATCGGATGCTTCCCCTGCTCCATGTCAAAGTATGGTTATGCTAATTGGATAGCTGATTCGACATCGTCGTCTCAAAGAATGTAGTGAGCTCCAATGGAGCCGGTAACCATGGCCCTTAGTTCATCCAATATGTCAACAATGGCAACATAAGTCCCATTTTCAGCAAATAATTTGCCTTTGGTGGCCCCAATTCCTCATGCACCACCATTGGTAACTGCAACTTTGCCAATAATCCTGCAAATCAAGGCATTCATTTTGGATTTTACTTGCATAAACTTGGAATTGAATCATGAAGCAGTAAATGTCAACTTTGCCAAGAAGCATGTTTTTTTCTTCCCTTTTAGTATTAAAAAATACAAATATATTCTTAAATTAAAGTAGATGTTCTTTGCTCTAACTCTAAAAGGTTAGACACATAATTGTTTTTTATATGAAAAATAAAAAAGCGTGTCTTACCTTAGATACATAAATGCTTATATCCAAATAAAAGAATGGTTAATTTTTACCTATAATGGCAAATGAAAAAGCAAAATTATAGCATCTAATGTTACTGCCCTATAATTAGGTATGTTCATGGATCAGATTATTTATCTGATTTGGTCTACGCAAGTTAGATTTTAAATAAGATTTTTAAAAATTTGACTAGACTAGAAAAAAAAGTTTCAAAAATTTCATACCATAATCCAATCTGACTTATAGACAGATTTATTAAATACTCTTAATTGATTTAAATAATAAAAGAAATTTACTTGATCAAGTCTATTCAATTCTTCAGATTTGAAGGTTTAAAATATAATGAAAATTCTATAAAAAATTAACAAATGTAACATATCGCACACGAGTAGAAATGTTAATAGATCAGGCTGGGTTGGGCTAAAGCATGTTATTAATATTATTTATGCTTGCCCAACCCGAAATATAGGACTCAAATTTTGCTCAACTCTATCTATATTTATAAATCAATCATCCAAATCTGTTTAAACTCTATTATATTATTTTTACTTTTTTAAATTTAATATTTAATATTTAATAATTTTATTTTATTATATTTTAAAATATGAATAACTGAATATATTTTTTAATATTTAAATTATAATATTATATATTTATTTTTCATATAATAAATATTATAAAAATTACATAATATATATAAATATAAAATTAATATACATTATATAATTTAAAAATAAATTAAATCGTACGGAGCTAAAACTTTAAACATTAAAACTAATACCCGATACATTTTTTAAATAAATTTAATTTTTTTAACTAAACTCACTTTAAATTAAATATTTTTATTCAAGCTTTTGATATCACTTAAACGATTAACCTGGATATAAAGACTCTACACCCAAGTGATGGGCAAAGACCCGAAGTGAGTGCACCAAGCCTGGAGAGTCCGAAGAAAAAAAAAAAGGTAGAACTTCCACACGGAGCACTGTCATAACGCAAATTTTTGCTTCAAAGTTCAAACAAAGCAAAGAGAGGAAAATGGAAGTGGAGGGTTCATCGAAGAAGATGATAGCAACCCAAGCAGAGATGGTGGAGAACAAGGTCCCCATCCCGTACAGAGACCAATGCGCCCATCTTCTCATCCCACTCAACAAGTGTCGTCAAGCCGAGTTTTACTTACCTTGGAAATGCGAGATCGAACGCCATTCCTACGAGAAGTGCGAGTACGAGCTCGTCATGGAGAGGATGCTGCAGATGCAGAAGATCCGTGAAGAAGAGGCCAAGTTGAAACAGGCTGGGAAACAAGGCGCCTCCATTCCTCTCATTTCTAAAACCGCTAATGCTTAAGCTACCTCCATGGTCAGTCAAATTTTCATTTTTTTTTCTTCCTGTTTGTATTTTTTATGATTTTAATCAATGGGATTCTGTCGATTGATATTTTTCTGCGTAATTTGTTGATGGGTTCTTTGATTTTATATTAAGGGGTTTTAAAGTTCGAAAATTTAGGGGTTTTTAGCTAGGTTAAATGTGGTTATTTGGGTTTTAAATTGACCAGAGGTCTATTGCATGATAGGGAATTTGTTCATGCTTTTTACTGTATTAAACTTTTTTACGGCTTTGTTTTAATCAAGGGTTTGCTGCTGAATGTTCAATAGAAATCTATTATTGAATGGAAGCGTTTAACTGTTTCTTTATTGTTGGATGTGAAATTAATGAATTTGACATTCAGGCAGTCCATTATAAATACTTCTGAGGTTTTTACTGGTTTCCTGTCTTCTAATAAGGGAACCTTTTTCCTTTGGGTCTATTAATTGGAGGGTGTAATACTTTGGGGTTTATTACTGGAATGTGCCCGTATCAATCGGTTTGTGTTTTGGGGTCTATTTATCCATGGAATTTTGTTTGATTTAGCGTTTCAGTTTGAAAATTTTGAAAGTGGTATTAGGTAGTTCTTGCCTAATGATTATGAACATAGTCAGGTTATCTGCAATATGGGGATTCTTGGAGTGTGATTGAGAAGAACACGTATTCTGGACTTTATGTTGATGAACTACCTGCATAGATGGGTTTGATTTAAGACTATCAACCATCATGTGATGGCTAATGTTTGCAAGTGTTTTTTGGTCCTCAGTTAATGAGATTGCATGATATACTTTGTTAGAAATCGGATGTTTATGTGATAGTTCAGTTACCTCTATGATTTCGTTGGGGGCATCTTGACCAGTGGAGGTGGCTTTGCATGCAATAAAGTTGGCTTTTATGTTTAGGTTCTTTTCTTTTATTTCAATGAATTTGTAGGTTTAGCCAATATAAATATACAGATTATGAACAGTAGAATATAGCGTGATTACAATGTAAAAAAGAAACACTGTGGTTATACATGCAGATCCCTAAAAGTGGAATATCCCAGCTTTACTCACATGAGTTCTGATTAATCGTTTATTTATTTATATTTTCTCGTTTGTTTCCCTCAAGTGGTATTGGTATAATTTGAAATTCAAGTGAGATATCCTGGGACGCCTGGGCTAGTGAAATCAATAATGCTGATTTTCTAAATCCAAGTTCTTTACTCTTTACCATGTTTCTTTTCCAGCTCAAGAACACAAGGTTGTAACTTCATTGTTAACATTTGGGAGCACTTTACCCTAGAACGTGAAAGAATATATCCATTTCTTGACAAGAATCTTTAAAGAAAATTTTGAACCAAACTTAATCGAAGGAACAAATATGATATTTTCAAATTCTGAAAGCTCAAGAATGTCATACTCACACCAATGCCTAGATTAGAAGCTTAAATTGGACACTAGTCAAACTCATCTATTTTGTTTCTCTCTCCCCTTAGTATAGTACTCCTAAGTATAAACATCGCTGAAAGTTGCAGCCAACCTGCTATTGACCTGAGTTTAATTTGTTAGATCTACCATTTTGACCTGCATCAATTCCTAAATAAAACAACTTGCTGAAAGTTATCACCAAACAAGCCCGAGGTTTAGTAGGATGTGTCAGATGGATCCTGGTAATTAGCTTAGGATGGTTGCTTAAGGTTTTTGAGAATAGAACAGATAGGAATCTATTGAACTAGTAAGTTTTCACAATAAGGTTTGATTAGGAATCAAGGATTGAGAATACTATTTTTGAGGCAGCCCTGACAGTTAGTGGTACATGGTTAATTTTGAAAGTTACTGATATTACTCTGAATCTGATGTAGGAGATTAAAATCTTACGGGTGACTTTTATAGCATCCGGAACATATATTCATGCATCTGTTAAGGCATATTCAAGAAGTTGTAAAGATTTTTTCCAGTTTTATCCAAATCCTTAAAATCACTTTCTCCAATTTCCAGTCCATAATCATATATTAAATCTCTGTATTATATCCATACTAAGTAACTCTCATGTGTCGGTCTTGGTTTTAGTTTAATGCTCTGGAAAGGCTGCGGTTGCTCCTTATTTTCTGAGCAGAGAAGCTGGCGCCATGTATTAGTTGACATTGCAGTTTCATTTAAACCACTTGTGCATGCAATATTAAAAGAAAATATGGAATACATTGTAGCATGAGGGTATATTGGTTTTGTAAGAATAAGTTTCTGATGTTTTGTCCCTGCTATTTTAGTAGTTTTTAGTTACATTCCCAGTGGTTACACCATATTTACCATGCTGACAGTAATTATTATCCATTATTGTATTTGGTTTCAGTTTTCATAATATCGCTCTTTGCTTTAATGATTTTTCCATTTCATTCTCCATGATTTCTGCTTATTATACCTGGTTTAAATAAATGGCAGGTCGGTCTAAACCACATTGAAGGATGGTTGATGTTTGTCACCTATCCGAGGCAAATTCAAAACTGTCTGTTGTCGAAGAATGTAAGGACTCTATTTCTTTTTCTGATTTTTTCATCAGCTCATCAACTTTGTTTATGGAATAAAGTTGCTCATCAAAGTTGACATGATCTTTTTTCACATATTTGTAAACAATGGTCTTGAACTAGCCAACTAAGTAAATATCCTTCAGATTGGTGAAGTTTAATTGCATCAGATATACAATGGAACTGCATAACCAGCATTTTTTTTTTTCACAAGAGAAATATGCATTTGATTTTATATTAAATCTTTTGTTCAGATCAATGGGGGCATACGGATTAAGAAATATTTGATTTTAGTTTATATTCAACGATTTCACCAAGTAAAAGGGGACCTTCAACAACTTCAACTCGTAATTAGGTTGACTTAGATTTGTCGATTCTTATCTGAATTCGGAAAACTTGATCAACCCGCTTGAACCCAAATCTGATACAACTGGAAATGGTCTGAAATTGAAATAGCACAAAAATCAAATCAACTGAATCCGAAATGAGCTGAATTAATCTAAACCGAATGATCCGATTGTAAAGTAACATGACTTGCCCAATTGATGGGTCTAGATGGAATGGACATTCTGATCTTTGAACTAAGGCCGCTAAGCTGCTCGCCTAATCAATTATTCAGTGGGTATTTCAACTTCTGCCCCTTGGGCCTCATGGGTTGATACTCCAGAAATCCGAAGCCGAAGTGTGCTTAGAATTAGTAATTTTAGATATGAATATATGAATTTACTAAAATTTATGTAATATAAATTATTAATGTCAAATTTATATAAATACATAACGCATCAACACGATTATGATATAAAAAAATATAATATGAATATAAGATAAATACATGAATATAATATCAATACATCATGTGCTTTATATAGATCTGATAATTCATATATTTATATTGTATTCGTATAATCATATCAATTATTATCAGGTTTAGTTTTATACATTGGAGGCCCTTAAAAAGAGGAAACTGGGTGGGCTTTTGCTTTCTAGTGACGTAGTAAAAGAGATAACCTTCTCCGATCTCATAAGTGTCAACTGATTCAATGAATTCAAACTTGAAATAATAGTAAAAGTAGAATTGGATGGGAAAACGACTCCTTCAATGGATGTCACAAATGATTTCATTTGCGATATTCTCATATGTTATATTTCCAGGAGAAAATAAAAAGAAAAAGGTTGAAATTCTAATCACTCACGTGTCCTTTTGCAGACCAATGCATGTTTAATTTGACAAAATAGATATTTTAATTAAATTAAAAAAATACAATGATAGAAATTTGACTGGCATCCTAAAACGATAATTAATAAAAAAGTTTGAAATTTAAATTTTTTCAATATACAGAGTTGGACCCAAAAGTCCCTATTATATAACTATATATAATAATACTAAAATAAATTAAAAAATTATTTTTTATTAATATTAATAATTAAATTTAAATAAAAATATTTTTTATTACGTAAATAATAATTTGAATCAGATAAATATATATTAATAATTTTTTACTTAAAATTGACTTGAACCGGACAATTATGTGTCCATGACATGTCTTGTTATAGGAGTAGGAAAAAACCAAAGTATGGAATAGAATACCTAGACAATAGAAGCTAGGCCGGTGTTGAAATTAGAATCAAAAGGAATTGTTTTCCCTATTTTTGACTGTCTAATTTTTTTTTTTTAAAGGAAAAAATGTCTGGTTTTCGAAGTTCCAACGAGGCAAATCCTCAAAACTAAAGCCCAAACGTGAGAGTTTCCGATTTCTCCGAAAATTCTATCATTTCTTGATATTCGAGTAAAATGTTTTGACAATTGCAAATAATTTCAAACAAAAATGGATAGAATTCAATGACACACGTGATTTGTTTTTTCGTTGTTATCATTTTGATCTGATTTTCATCTCTAATTCTTTGCTTAAAAATGGGTGAAGATTTGGCAAACTCACTTCTCAATCGCTACTTTTTCACGACGCAGATTTTTTTTTCTTTTAATTTTTCATCTTTTTCTCTAAAGTTAGCTTCATATTTGTATACCTTTGAGAATAAATCTTAACATTATTATTATTATTTTAGATTTTATTGACAAATATCTTAAGTAAATTAAATAATTTACATAAATAATGCAGAATATGATACATCTAATTATCATGAAAATAGTATAATAATACAGTACGACACATTTAATACAGTATTGTATTTGTGTTTAAGATTTTAAAATGTTTAATAATTTTTTTGTGTGTTTATATTTATTTTGGCATGATAGAAATATGATGAGACATGATACTATAAATAGATTATAAGGTTGAGTTCACCCAATATATTAAAAATGATAAATAAAATTATCAATTACTATATTTAATATATTATTTTCCCTATAAATAATATTTTAATTAATCTTAAAAAAAAATTAAAGATACTGGTTAATAAAACCCTGTTATTTTTCATGCCACAATACAATCTTTATGTATCCTTTTTCTTAATTCATCAAGACTTTATTATTTTTTTAAAACCATCTCTTTATTACCTAATTCCCACCTCTCCAAATCCCCTTGAATCTAAAATATTTTCTTTGGGAGAAAAAAAAATCAAAATCAACATAAAATTAAAATTCATACACCATAAGAATGCATGTTGATCCAACAATTAATTTCTTTTGAAGATGTTATTAAATATACTTGTTGCTAATATCAAATATATATTTATATACACACGTATTTGTTGCTAGGCGTTTTGCTTTGATTATAATTTTAATTTTAATTAAGAAACGATTGAATCCTTTAATTAGAAATATAATACAATAGAGGCAATTCTCTTTTTCTAAAATTCAATTAATTTGAAATTTGTCAACATATTCTTTTAATTTTTTATGCTAGATTTAAAGTTTATTTAAGTAGTTGGCAGATATATAAAGATTGAACCTTATAATGTCCTTGGAGGAGTGTATTTGAATGCATGGTGGAATTCTTTCTACCATGTCGTAATCGTCGTTTTGTTATTACACTCTTAAGGGTCTAATCTCAAAATAATGCGATATTACGAAGAAAAAAAAAATTACCGTCCATCCAAATAAATGGCTATTGAGTGATGCATTAATTAAGAGAGGATGATGCACCT
>JBBYHM010000016.1:2110137-2130293 GCA_038381775.1 Adansonia rubrostipa | reverse complement strand
TGACAGATAGGAGTTCAATCCATCGAAGAAGGCAATCTTTTGAGAATCATGATGGATGTTTTGATGAAGTAAATGATAATATGGGTTTTCACTCAACTTCAAAGCCCATTGAAGAATCGGATTCTCATTTGATCTACAGTTCAGTTCCTTCAAAAAGGTCAGTTTATTAACTTTGTCCCTCATCGTCTACAGTCTTTTCAAATCTACGACTTCAGTGTATATTGATTTTTTTTTTTTTTTTTAAGTTTTTCATGGATTCAAAAGTCATATTTTATCTCTATGGACGAAAATATTTTAGATATAGATGTTGGACAGTTATATTAAAAGAAAAATTGAAAAGTGGAGCAAAATAATTTCAAATATCAATAAAAAGAACTAGGTTGTGTAGTGCAAGAAACAAACAAAAAGGACCTGTATTGCATGATCTTTCCTTTTCAGCTACTACTTTTTTCTTTTGCCCCTAATATTCTTTTTGTTTGATTTCTTTTTTCCCCCCTTTTTTTAACCCCCCTTTTCCAGAGCTAGAATCGAGACCACCATGAGTTCCATCTCTGATCAGAACCTGCAATGCAGCGAAGGGATATGTGAGACAGTCTCAATCCCGTACACTTTTGATGATGATTATCTGCAGACCATGGCTGTGCATAAAGGAATAAAGGAAGCTAATGGGGCTGTCATAGGGGAGCACGCTCACTCTCTCTCTCAGCATCAGCAGAGTCAATCCACAGCCTTCTCTCAGCTGCCGCATAGTCTTTATAACCTCAACACTTCCAGATATTCAGTGGAAGCATCTAATTACCTTAAGGTACATTTTAGCAAAACCCACATTCTGTCTCTGATGTTTATTTCTTTTGCCAGATTTTCCTTATGAGCTTGAGTGTAATGTTGGTTTTGGTGATGGTATCTACTTATGTTGCTGTGATTTTCATTTTTTTAGTGCCCCTATCCAAAACTGTGTTTGGCACATATCCGGACATATATACGACAATATAACCTTTCAAATACATGAAAAAAATATAAAAACCTTTAGAAAAAATTGATCTCACCTGGAGTCCGAATAACATAGTTATCATCTTCTTTAAGTTACAAGAAGCTCATGGAAGCTAGTTTTCCACATACAATGTTGGCTCTTATGACCACTGACCAGTGGCAAAAGGGGTATCACCGCCTTCTAAACCCTACTTGCCTTAGCAACAGATCTAGTTGACATAGTGTTTTCACTTCAAACACCAGTTCATGAAAAGCACAACCCCATGTAAGGCTATATAACCTTTTTCCCTTTTTCCTCTCACATGAGGATGATGCAAAAGAGCATAAAGGAAAGGGGATTGAAAAATTGCCTCTATAAGTTCTTTTTTTTTTTTTTTTTGTTGGGTTCTTTTCTTTTGTCAGTGATTATATAAATGTAGGCTGAGAATAGCATATTCTACATTTTAAGTGAAAAGCAAGAATGTTTTCTTGAAATGCAATGCTAAAACTGAATTTTTATCAAGAAGTGGTTCGAATCCCGAGCCTTTTAGATCTTAACTTTTGAAGAGCAGTTGCATTTTGCTCTAAAATGCTTTTCATTTACCCTTCATTAAATTGAAATTCCAAGAACCTCTTTTCTTTTGGGTTGGCAATTACACCTACTGTCCATGACCACCCCCCCCCCCCCAAAAAAAAAAAAAATTGCCTTGAGGCTTTGTGATTGATAAGGTTTTTCTTACATTCTGTGATCCACTGTAATTCTAATGAATAGGGGGACCCTCCCCTTTTTAGGGCTGGTCAGAATGGAAATTCAAAATGAACCTTTATTGCTTTGGACCAGACATTGGTGAACATTACTTTCCTTAGAACCGTCTTTACAGATTAAAAGTGGTGGGAACCTACCCTTTATTGAATTTCATGGTTCCTTGACGTTCCATCTGATTCAGCGGTAAACATTTGTCCTAAAATCAACTAAGCTTTAATTCTCTTGACTTATTTTTCCTAGCTTTGACTAGTTATTACCCCTTTTTTTCTTTTTTACCATTTTACAGCGTTCTTATGGAAAATCCCTGGTGTTAGTAGTAAATGTTCTCAAAATTTACCCAGGCTATGTTACTAACTGTGAGTGTTATACATGTATATATCCTACATGGGTATGTTTAGATTTTTTTTTTTTTGAAGTTTTTGTATGGATTTAAAAGGTCATATCTTTATACTCATATTCGGATATGCGTTGAACACGGGTGTAAAAATGGACACGTAATGAAAAATGAAGAATCTAAGTAATGTAGTACCCAACAATTTTTACTTTTAGGCATCTGATTTTTGGAACATGGTCACACTGCATGAACTCACTGCGGCCTACCAGAGTACGCCTGCATTTTACAGATTTTTCTTGGAGAAGAAGCCTACCAATACCATGCATTCAAGTTTACATTAAAAAATGGAAAAAAAAAATGGATCAAGTTAGCAGTATTTTAAACCAAAATTCTCCTTGTCTCAGGTTGGCAACGTAGAAGCAGAAGAGCACAAACATGCTGAGGAGCAAGACTGTAAGCATGTTGAACGAAACAGGCAACGCATACAATATAAAGGCGAAGAAGAAGAAGAAGAAGGTGGTGGGTGTGAATTATCATTGTCACTGTCACTGCAGTATCGTCCATCATCCCAGAGAAGCAACACTTCTGGTACCAGTGAAATCAGCAGCAGCAGCAAGGCATTCTCATCGTATTCTACCTCTAGTTATAAAGACTGCTCGGGCAGCTCTTCCGCCACCCAACGTACTCTAAATTTAGATCTATCCATTGCTCTTTGTGGCAACTAATGTTTTCAATTTTTCTGCTTTCCAAGTTATATATATATATATATATATATGTATCTATATCTTGTTTCTTAATTTTTTTTTTCCGTGTTTAAATCAATGTTGTTGAAGGTTTAGCTTTGGAGCTCGTTTCTAGGTTTTGTTTTAGAACGTAAGACTTGAATTCAGGTTAACTTATCGTTATATAGTACTTCAAACATGAATAACTAATTATAAATTAGCCCTCTGATAAAAAGGACTGTTGGATATCGGTATAAATAAATAAAAAAAAATTAAAAATATTATGGAAAAATGTGCTGGTATTTATGATAAAATATTTGGTCAAAAAATATGTTGATTTTGTTCTAATAATAAATTATTTATTTATCTATATGAGAGGTTTTTTTTTTTTTTTTTATTTTTTATTTTTTATTTTTAATAGCATAACAAAGTATAAATGATAATTTTATATATACGAAGTTTAAAAATTTTACAACGAACGTGTTGAATAATATTTTTAGTTAATTGGATTGAATAATTAAAAGTTATATTTTTAAAGTATATGGTAAAAAAATCATTTTTCTTTATTTTATAAATTCCATCTTTCATTATTTAAGTTTCAAACACGACGGCGACTCGGCTAAATAACATCCTAGGAAGAAGTATGGCATGCTGTAAATTACTAAAATCATATTTTTTTAAAAAAATCAAATATATACCATGTGATGCTTGGAAAAAAAAATATTTACTCATTAAATCATTTTTTTTTGGCTTTGTATTTATTTATTAATGGTGCAGGAATCGACTAAGTTTAAATTCTTTTAATTCTTTCTTAATTAACATTATGAAAAATTCTCTTAAATCAACTGACTAAATATAAATACGACACATTATTAAATGCATAAAAATCTTAAATATAAATATATTACGTGCATTAAATTTATCATATTAATCGTGTTTAAAATTCATTTAATTTATATGAACTTGTTCGTAAATACTAAATGAATTAACATTCATGAACATATAATCGAATATATTCACAAACAATATAAAATCTATTCGTGAACAATAGACACACAAATAAAATTTAAGTTATTATTAAATATAAAATAATAAAACAAAAAATATTATTAATTATATAATAAATAAAAATACAAAAATATTATTAATTATATAATAAATAAAAATACAAATACAATTTTTTTTCCGCAAACCACCGGCAAAGACCTCGATTCTTATCAGATAAAACATTATTAAAACATGAACCGGCTTTAACTTGCCTTCCTCCCATTTTTATCGGAGACCAATGGCTTGATGCAGGGTCTTGGCTTAGTACTAACAAGGTTTCGGGGTAGAACAGACACGCCGACTACTAGCGATCCGTTAGGCAGTCCAGAAAGAGGAAGCAACTCAACAAGAACCGATAGCTGAAAGATTTGACATTGGAGTTAGACAGGGAGAAAGATAGAAGTTAGACAGGGAGAAAGATAGAAGCTGTATTGGATTCGTGTGTGAATATCAGATATGAGCATGTATCGGACATGGATATATTTAATTTTTACTAGGTTTTTTCATGTATTGCAAGATCATATCCGTGTTCATGCCCGAAAAAAGTGTCAAACAGGGGTGCCCTACGAGGGTAATTCAAGAAGAACGAAGAGTTGAAGTAACATAGATATCGGATCTCGTACCTCTGGAGATTTCAGATCCACGACTGAATCCGAAATGATGCCTTTAACAGCAGCGGCCACAACGCCGAAGCATTTGTTGCGGTCCAATAAAACGTCCTCTGAGGCATCTTTCGGAAGCTTCACCTGGCTCTCTTCGGTTCCTCTTCTGTTAAACCCAACCGCAAACTAAAGGATAAAAACAAAAGTTTCATCCACCGAAACAAGACTCAATGATGGTAAGACAGATTTTATTTCACAATATAACTCAGATATGGGACATAAAAAAAATAAATCTAGGTGGTTAAAGTTCGAGTTAGAAACCGCAATTTTCATTGGTGCCGTATGTGCGTATTTGTAGTGTCCAAATATGTGAAACGGTAAGTCATTCTAACCAAATACAACTATTGAAATGCATTCTGTTAACATTTTCTGTCAAGCATACCAACATAGCTATTCCAATGTTCCAGAAACCTCTTAGACAACATATTCTGGAAGCATAAAAGGTAAAACTAAAGCTCAAACCTTTAGAGGTTGCGCAAGTTTGTTCCGTTTATCGTTCACAAATTGAAGAACGAGTTTCGATACAACTGCTTGCAGTTCCTTCTCGTTCAAAGAACAGGTAGCTTGGATAGGGAAGATGCGGTGACACCAACTGCATCAATGAAATGCCATTTCACCCAAAATTCAGTAACCATGATAGATTGCTGAAGAAAAAAGAAAAGTAAATGAATGATAATGAAAGTATGGAAAAGAAATCAGCTGTTTAATATGGACATTGGGGTGGGCATGCTATTAGATATTAATCATTAAAGTCCTAAGTTCTTACAGCAGCCTACACATCATTTCATGTATAATGTCAATTTGCTTCCTACATAATTTCCAGTCATCTAATATAGCAAAGTGAAAACATTTAACTTGAAGTATTAAGGAAAGAATGTTTTGATATGAAGTTTAGGCAGACTTTAGTAATAATATTATCTTAAAGAACTACTTAGACCAGCTCACCGAGGGTTTAGGAGTCAATTACGCTTTGATCTAACTGAAATTTTATCTCAAACAATATTTTTTGAAGAGATTTCTTTGTGTCATTTTGGAAGATGATTCAGATAGAATCACAGTTTTAAGAAACAGAGACCAGGACAAGAACTTTAAACAAGTCGAAGGTGCAAAACAAATACACAACTTGAAAATATCTGCAACAAACTTACAGTGGTGATTTTAAACTCCCAGACTCCAGATCCCGAAAAATCTCCGAAACAACATCAATTGTGTCTAAGGAGTTCTCCCCGGGGAAGGTAAGGAGAAGCAAACCACTCCTTGTTAGCTTGACTAGTGAAAGAACAAAATCCGATGCTTCACGTTTATCAGTCTTTGCAGACAAAAAACAGTCATCTTTCTGAATTCCACCTACCAAAATGAGGTACTCTCAACAAATATCAAATCCAGGGCCTAAAAAAAATTGAACTGAATGTCAAAAGTAAAGTCCCATTCTTTTAGGCCTGAAAACTACCCACCTGCACCGCCAGTGATCTCTGCGCTGTCAATACTATTACCAATATTTTGATCAATTTCTTCTGTATATATTTTCCTTCTCTTAGTATCAGCATTTACATCCGAGATTGTTAAACATCCAGAGGTATCACTGTTGAAGGACCCAACGTACTGCAAAATATTGAAACAGTTAACAAGCATTAACATTGACAATAACAGTAGAACTCTCCATTATGTAACATGGCCCAATACCAGAAACTTGTTTCCATGAAACCTCAAAAGAAACAAAGTGCAGACGCAATTTTGTACAGGAATTCAAAAGTGATATATATTCTGCCTGATCAAAGGCACCAATGGCAATGTTTTGGCATCACTGTTTAGAAGCAGAACAACGCATTGCAATTAATTAATATCATGTAAAAAAGCAAATCTCTTCAATTTTTTCAATTATAATGTATTAGATGATACAACTTAGTTTGAAGTTTTTGACTTTTGGGCAGTCAGTTAGCAAGAAGCGAAACAATATTCTAGAACAACAACGCAAGGGTCAAACGCAGCATGAAAGGACTACACATAAACAGATGGAATGGAAGGCTAAAGCAAATAGAGGTTCCCACTCCAAAATCTCTTCCTACTCAAATAAAATTTTCTCCATTATTTACGCAACCAACAGTTAGCAATTATAGCTCTTAAAGGAAGAAATTTAATTTTTTTTTCCTATTTCTCTCCACCATTGAATACCCAAGCTTTTGCCTTTTTTTTCCCATTTTTCTTTTTTTGTTCTTTAATACAATTCAAAATCCCAGGACATGGTTCAGTGAAATCAACAATTATATATTTCTATAATAATATGGAGTTAGAGCAAGAAGATTATATCAAAATTAAGAGGAAAATGAAAAAAAAAAATTAAGACGAAAAAGACAAGACCTTTGAAAAAATAGACATGGCTTCTTTTGTAGCGCTCTTCTCCCTCTCTGATAACAAGAGAAAAAATAAAATGTCAAAACCCCATTTCCAAACTGAAAAAAAAAAAAAAAAGCAGCAATCAGAAAAACAAAAGAAATGAAGATTGAAAGAAAATCGGTGAAAAATGGGGCAGAAGTACTGATGGTGCAAGTGATGAGAAAAGCAGAGTGAGAGCGTTGACGTAAAGACGAAGGAGCCTTGTAATCGAAGCGAGGAATGCTTATAACTTTGGCGTGTTGCTCCCATGGAGTCATAGAGCTTTCGCTCTCTTCTTCTTCTTCTTCTTCTTCCTTCTTATTTGATTCCAATGCGTTCAGTTCTTTTCTTCCTTCTTCCTCGCCCATTTCCTATTTCACTTCCCAACGCTGAAAACCCCTCTTAAAACCCTACTCTCTCTCCTTTTTACTCGTTTCAGGGAAACAAAGAGCTCATACTTGTTTAGGGTTTTCTTCCCTATACAGATTTGTAAGTTGCCTTTTGGTTTTTGTTTTTAAAATAAAATAATATTATATATATAGCTTAAAAAGTCCAAAAAATAATTCTTTTTTAAGAAAGCACATGATTTGCGATAAGATAATTATATTAAAATCGGAAATTAAAAGGGCAATGCCATTTTTATAGGAATTTTATTGAAATATATATTTTTGAGTTTTATCTGATCACGAATATAATTAAACAAAATTAAATTTAAATAGCTTGAGTTTAATTCGAAGTTTATTATTTAAGTTCAATTATAATTTATTTTTAAAAATTAATTTGGATTCAAGATATTTATTTAATAAAAGCGGAACTTGATACTCATCCCCCAGGAGGACTGAGGCGAATTTTGCAGCTGACGGATGGGAAGGAAGAATCAGGCTTACTGGTTTCTCCTGGATTGGGTCTATTCTCCACCACATGAGCTTTCTGGGTTCGTTTTCTTTGCAATATATGTATATATGTGTGTGTGTGTATATATATATATATATAAAAAAAATATAATGTAACATTATTTTATGAATTATTATTAGTTATACTGATGAGAGAGGTTTCTTTAACGTCAGGACCACAAATAAAGTTATAAAACTTTTACTCCTCTTCACTATATATATATATATATATATGTAACTTTTAAAAAACTCTAGCATTGTTATTTTATATCCATTTCTTGTTTTTCAACTTCAAAGATTCCAAAGCTAAGCAAATGAATGTTGGGTCGTAATCAAATGATTGAATCCTTCCATTTTTATGCGCAAATTTCGTACTTCTCGAGAGTGGCTTTGCCCCTTTGACACGGCTGGAGTGAGGGTTCATATCTTCCGCAGCACCAAAAACAGTTGAAAAGTATAACTAAAGAAGTCAAGCATGTATTTGTTTTGTTTTTCTCGGGCCTGCCAAACCAAAAAAATGGTTTCCTTTACTTGCAATGAACTTTCCATCTTATCCTTATAGATTATTTTAATATTTAAATTAGACTTTGTTCACATGCCAGCTAATCTATGGAAAATTGATGTAAACCCTTTGAATCTATGGCTGAATTGCTTATCAGATCAACAGAAGTTTTTGTATTTAACCATTGCCGCTGTTTCAAACGGTGTTTTTTTTTCTTTATGTGAAGAGAAGAATCAAGAATGGCGGAAGCAGTTTTGTTCAACGTAGCTGATAGGATCCTGGGAAAGCTTGCCAACCTTGCTCTCCAGGAAATAGGATTGGTATGGGGTGTCAAAGAACAGCTTGAGAAGCTGAAAAACACGGTTTCCACCATCAAAGCTGTACTTCTGGATGCCGAGGAGCAGCATGCCAAGAGCCACGAGGTTAGAGATTGGCTCGGAAAGCTGAAAGATGCTGTTTATGATGCAGATGACCTGTTGGATGATTTTTCAACTCATGTTTTGAAGCGCCAAGTCATGTTGATGCAGGGGAACAAAAGGGGAAAACAGGTGAGCTTTCTTTTTTCAAAAGCTAACCAGGTAGCATACAATCTTAAGGTAGGTCATCAAATCAAGGCCATTAGGGAGAGACTAGATGCCATAGCTGCAGATAAAACCAAATTCCACTTTACCGATCGGTCCCCTATAAGCATACCACTTGTAAAGGTTGAGAGGAAGCAGACTCATTCGTTCGTCCGAAAGGAAGATGTAGTCGGGAGAGAGGGTGACAAAGAAGCCATCATGAAAAGGTTGTTGGACTCTGGTGCCGTGGACAATGTTTCAGTCATACCAATAGTTGGGATAGGGGGACAAGGCAAGACCACTTTAGCTCAACTAGTGTACAATGATGATGAAATTGTAAAACATTTTGAGTTGCGTATATGGGTGTGTGTTTCCGATGTTTTTGATGTGAAAAGAGTTGTTCAGAAGATTTTGGAGTCTGCTACTAATTCCAAGTTTGAAAATTTCGAGATGGATTCCTTGCAAACTGACCTTCGTAGAAGGATCGATGGCAGGAAATGCCTGCTCATCTTGGATGATATGTGGAATGACAATCGGGAGAGGTGGCGAAATTTGGCGGATTTGTTAATGAATGGTGCGAGGGGAAGTAAGATTATTGTCACTACGCGTGCTCAAGTGGTTGCTTCCATTACAGGCACAAGCCAACCTTACCTGTTGGAAGGCCTCCAAGAAGACACGTCTTGGTCCTTGTTTGAGAAAGTAGCGTTTAAAGAAGGCCAGGAGCCAAATTCAAGATTGGTAGCAATCGGGAAGGACATTGTCAAAAGATGTGCTGGTAATCCCCTTGCCATAAGGACCGTCGGAGGTGTTCTATATACCAAAGATACTGAAACTGAGTGGCTTTCTTTGAAAGAGAGGCAGCTGTTGACCGTAACTCAAAACGAAGACAGTGTATTATCGATACTAAAGTTGAGCTATGAGCAACTGCCATCATATTTAAAACAGTGCTTTGCTTACTGTTCATTGTTTCCTAAGGACTATGAAATAAACAAGCAAATGCTGATCTCACTTTGGATGGCAGAGGGGATTATACAATCATCGCAAGGAATTCAATGCCTCGAGGAATTAGGTGACCAATATTTCATGGATCTCCTAAGGCGATCCTTTTTTCAAGATGTAGAATATGATGAATGGGGCAATGTAATAAGTTGCAAAATGCATGATCTCATGCATGACCTTGCCCAACTAGTTGCTGGCAGTGACAGCTCCATGGTAGATCTGGATTGTAAGAACATATCTGAAAGAATTCGTCATGTATCATTCAATGCTGAGTTAGATTCATCCTGGAAATTCCCAACCCCTTTGCTCAACGCGAACAAGATACGGACTTTTCTTCTTCCTGTGCAACCTATTCATCGTGTTATTTTGGACAAGGTTGATCATGACACAATCATTTCAAGTTTTAGACTTCTGCGGGTATTGGATCTACACAACACAGGGCTTGATATTCTGCCAAGTTCCATCAGTAAATTGAAACATTTGAGGTACCTTGATCTCTCCAAGAATGAAGTCATCAAAAGACTCCCAAGTTCCATTACTGAGTTGCTTAATTTGCAGACTCTAAAAGTCTATTCTTGTAAGAGATTACAAGAGCTGCCGAGAAAATTAAGAAACATGACAAGTCTTAGGCATCTTGAGACTGGTCAATGTGCTGGTTTGACGCATATGCCTTCTGGGATCGGGCAGCTAACTTCACTTCAAACATTAACACGATTCGTAGTGGGCATGGATTCCACCGGAGGGACCAGTGGAGGTCTAAGGGAATTGAAAGACCTAAATGATCTGAGGGGAGAACTGATGATAGCAAAGCTGGAAAACTTGAAAAATGCTGCATCAGAATGCAAGGAATCAAACTTGAAGGGGAAAGAACACCTTGAGGTTTTGACTTTAGAATGGAGCCGAGAAGTTAATAATCATATAATTTTTGAAGAAGATGAAGCATTGTTGGATGCTCTCCAGCCACATTCAAATCTTCAAGAGTTTCACGTTTATGGATATAGGGCTGAGAGGTTCCCAAATTGGATGATTTTTGATATGTCATTGCTGCTCCCAAACTTACTAGAAATCACCATATGGAGTTGTAATCGATGCTTGCATGTCCCATTGTTCAGTCATCTTCCGAAGCTTAAGGTGCTCAGGCTTGAAGTCATAACTGCAGTGGAGTACATTGAAGATTGCAGTGGCAATCTGTCAAAAGGAGCGACAGAAGGTAAAGAATTCTTCCCTTGCTTAAAGGAATTAGTGATTTTTGACTTACGTAATCTGAAGGGATGGTGGAAGGAAGACCCTGCAGTTGCAGATGGTAATCGTGGCAAACCAGCAGCATCATCACAAAGGCCATTGCAGCAGAAGGAATCAATGCATTCATTTCCTTGTCTTTCAAAATTAAACATTGCGATTTGCACTAATCTGACATACATGCCATTGCATCCGTTTCTGGAAGAACTGGAGCTAAAGAATGTGCCTGCAAAGCTTTTACAACAGTCAGTGATGATGTCAGAAGCTGCAAATTTGGCCTATCCTGTATATCTTTCCAAGCTGAAGGTCATGCATATTAATAGTATCATAAATATGGTGTCATTTCCAGAGGAGGGGCTTCATCATCTTACATCTCTTCAGCGTCTATCCATAGAAAACTGTGCCGATCTTGAATGCCTAACTGAGGAAGGATTGAAGAGTTTAACTTCGCTCCGGTTTTTCAATATTCGATGCTGTGAAAAGCTTAAATCACTTTTTAAAGGGTTTAAACATCTAACAGCCCTTGAAGAGTTAGAAATCAAAGAGTGCAGAGAGCTCGAGCTGTCAAAAGATGTGGAAGACAATATCATGGAGCTGCAACGCCTCAAGAGCCTCCGAACTTTGAAAATCAGCAATATGCCAAAATTAAGTGCACTTCCTGATGGTCTTCAACATGTCACCACATTGAAATACATACAGATTTCAAGCTGCTTAATTTTGAAGATGTTACCAGAATGGATCTGCAATCTGATTTCACTTCAAAGATTCGAAATCTTCGACTGTCCTCAGTTGGCATCTTTCCCACAAGCACTGAGCTCTCTCAAAGCATTAGAGTACCTGGAAATTTCAGGCTGTTCACAGTTATTTGATGCAAGCCAAATTAAAACAAGCAGGAATTGGTCAATGATTGCTCACATCCCTGAGATTTTCGTTAATGGAATGAAAATATGACCTCAGCTGATATTATTATATATGGAAAAGTTAATGATCCTTTGTTGTCTTTTACAGGTATGTCAAGTTTCATTTATATCTCAGTCTCATCAACAAAAACCGATCTTTTTCATTCTGTTGATTAACCTGTTTTATTGTTTTCAACATTATGCGGGGGGCAAGCTAGTATAAGAAGCTTCAAATAAGCAATTGCACAGCAGATAAATCTAGAGAAAGCATGTGTTGGTGCAGATATTCAAAGCACATGGTTCTTTACTAATTCCCATTTTTTGGGAGAAGTATTGTACTTTGTCTAGACCTATGTTAACTAGACTCGGGGTCAGTGTTGGATACAAATACTTGATATTGGTCATATCCCATACACATGTTTAAATATGCATTGAACAACTTACGTCAAACTTAAATTTTTTAAGAAATATAAAGAGTTCAAGTAACAGGACAAACATTTCTGTTATAAAACACTTAAGATTTTACTTGTAGCAAGGGTCATGATTTGGTTTATTTTCCCTTATTTGAGCATTGATTGTTAACGTTACATAGAGTAGTGACCAAGAAATACATTTTCTATACGGATATTTTTTTTTCCTGGAGAAGGTTTGTTTTCGTCTTTTAGTTAGTCTAAACAGCTTACTTGAACGCTGCTAATATTGTCCTGTTTGAGTTGATGAAATAGATATCTGATTAATCTTTTTTCTCGCATGCTATTACATTTCACGACTTAAACATAATACAATTATATCGCACAAACAAAATACAAAAAAATAAAAATAAAAATAAAACATGAGACAGATATAAAAAAATATAAATACGATATAAATATATGAATATATTAAATTATTAATATATCTAAATTTATATAAATATATAATACTTTAAATATTATTATAATACATTATTCACACATGATACTAATAAATTATCGTATCTACTTGCTATTTTAGTTTAAGCATTATTAAAAAAAGAAAAGAAAAGAAAGGGAAATACTCACGGTAAAGCCAGCGAAATTTATAATATTAATTAATAACTAAGTCCAATAATTTTTTAAACGTGATATGCTTAATAAAATAAAAATAATTTAATAAATATAGTATTATTTAATATTTTATTTTTATATAAAAAAAAGCATTACGAGTCATACAACTTATTATGTCTGCTGTGAACGTAATTTATTATAATTGAAAAATTAGATCACAAATTTTGGATTGAACAAACAGACCAAAAAATATATATATATAGTATTGACAAAGTTTGTTTGGTTTTCTTAATTAATGTAAATATAAAATAATCAAATTAATCATTACTGAGATTACATTTAGAAATAAAAATAATTTTAATTCGGGGTAAAGGTACGGAGGGAGGACCCCGCTTTGTCAGGTTGTTTGGCTAAGCTATATTCAATTTTCTGTCTCCTTTAACGTAATCTAACGTATCGAAAATCTGGAAAGAGGAAAGGGCTGAAATTATTGTTGTTGTCGGTTGATGGGTTCCCCGCAACAGACGGCTTTGAGGTTTCACAGGCGACGGTTGCCTCCTTCTCCGGCGGTTTCAGCTTGCTGCTCCTTCGCTCCTCTCCGTCCCCGTGATTGCTCTTCCCCCGTTTCCTCTTCGTCTGCTGGTATGTCTCCCGAAATTTCGATGGTCATCCGCCGTGCTGCTCTCTTTTTCACTGTCGTCACTCTTTCCGCTTTGCTGCTTTATACTTCTACTGATTCTATCCGCTTCCTCCATTTCTCGTCCGGTTCCCTTTCGTCTTCCTCTTTTGTTCGCATTTTCCCTTCCTACCTCAATAATTCTCCTTCCCCGGTTAGTTCTTTCTATTTTTACTTTATTTCCTTTTTTTTAATAGTATCAAATTGCATGAATAATTTCCTTATGAATTAGTTTTGAAGAATAGTTACTTCACCTTGTTGTAGAGACTAAGGATTCCATTATAATTTTTTGTAAAGCAAAATTTTTAGAAATGTTAAAAAATTTGCTGGATTTATTCTGGCATGTCAGCTTGTAGATTCTTGCTTGCGTTTATAGAAGTCATCTTATCAAAATGATGAATTCATTCCTTTTGATGAATTTATATGCATGATTAGATAATCGATTATGGGTAATTTGAATATGATTTTACTGTTTTGTGCTCTTTTTTTTTCCCCCCTGTGTTTTGTAGTAAGATTTACTCAAACAGCTTGACAAACTAAAAACAAATTGTTTTCGTGCAGAATCCGACGCAACTGCTTGAAGAAGTTTTGAGTAATGCTTCCACGGTGAATAAGACTGTTATTTTAACCACATTAAATGATGCTTGGGCAAGTACCAATTCAGTGGTTGACCTTTTCCTTAAGAGCTTTATGCTTGGAGATGGCACACGTAGGCTGTTGGACCATTTGGTGATTATCACCTTGGATGAAAAGGCTTATAATCGTTGTCGAATCATACATAAGCATTGCTTTGCTCTTGTCACCGAGGATGTTGATTTTCATCAGGAAGCATACTTTATGACCCCACACTACTTGAAGATGATGTGGAGACGGATTGATTTCCTGCGATCTGTGCTAGAGTTGGGTTATAGTTTTGTTTTCACGGTATTTGTCTTTTCTCTATATGGAAAACTTAATATCATTAATTTGACCAAGCTTGTTCAATTTGCTGTTGACGTGACTGTTTTTGTTTTAGAATTGATGATCCGTCCTATTTGCGTAGCCTGACATCGAACTGAACGATTCCGTGCTATCATGGTGCATGCTCTGTTTTTAAAACAAAGCCAATAAATTCAAGAAGCAAGATGCATTTTTTTGTAAATAAAAGTCTTTTACAACAACTTGTTGCTTTTGGAATTTGTTGTTGTTCAAGCAGTAATGGAAGCTTTCACCAGTCAAATAATGAGAAGAAAACCTTTTGTTGCTGAAGGATGCACATCATATTAGCTTGTGGGCTGGTGATGCAGCTTCAATGATTGTAGGAAATGCGTAATAAATCATCAAGTAATGATAGATATGGAAGTTCCTAGAGCAATAAATAATATATTATACTTCCTATATTTTCCTTTAGATCTACAAAGTGTAGGGATTATATGTCCATGAATTCTCTTACTGCTAAAAGACTAGTCTTAATTCATGATTTTCTGAAGAACACACATTTTACTGTCTGCATGAAATAATAAATTTTTTTTTAAATAAAGTCCTAGGAACCCTTTATTTTTGTAGATTATTGGTTAGAATGTCAAAAATGGACTATGGCCCGTGTCTTCTTGGTACAATACTGGTATGCATATGTATTGAGTATTGTCAATTATTTTGCAATAACAAGGGTGCTCCTCTCTGTTCTTGCAAATGTTCATTCTACCGTGCTTTCACCAGTCTGTTTTTAAATGTATCGCTATTTATTTTAGTCAGTAGAATAGAAAAACTTAAGAGACAGTCTTGTCTAACATGTTGATATGCAAAGGGGGAAGACGGATAGGAGGGGATAGTTCGGGTGACTACAACCTTGCATGCTCTTAGCTTTTCTCAGCTATGTTTATGGATCTTATCCAAATCCAGTGAACCTTGTGAAAGTGCTTATCTGTATATTTGAGCATTCTTCATTGGTTAATCTCCAGGATGCTGATATCATGTGGTTGAGGGATCCATTTCCACGGTTCTTTCCAGATGCTGATTTCCAGATTGCATGTGACCATTTTCTAGGTAGACCTGACGATCTGAATAACATACCCAATGGGGGATTTAACTACGTCAAGTCTAATAATCGGTCAATAGCATTCTACAAATTCTGGTATGCTTCACACGAAACTTATCCAGGATATCACGATCAGGATGTTCTCAATAAGATCAAGTTTCATCCTTTCATCACAGATATTGGACTGAAGATTAGATTTCTGGATACTGCTTATTTTGGTGGTCTTTGTGAACCTAGTAAAGATTTGAATGTAGTATGCACAATGCATGCAAATTGCTGTTTTGGTATGGATAGCAAGCTCCATGATCTCAAAATTATGCTTCAAGACTGGAGAGCTTTCACGTCATTGCCACCAGATCTGAAGAATGAATCTGTTATCTCCTGGAGGGTTCCTCAGAACTGCAGGTACTCTTGCTGTCTCCGGGCAAATTTTTCTTTTTCCCGCTATCATCATACTATGAATTGTAAATTCATATGATCCGGAACCTTATAATGGTTCCTCTGTTTTTTTTTTTTCTTTTCTCTCAACTGTGTTACAGTCTCGATTCTTTACGCCATTTTGATTCACCACCTCCGGAGATGAATGTTGAAGAAGAGGAAGAAGATTGATTGTAATTGTGCATATGTCTAAATTGTTTACTGTCGACGTAAGCTTTCTAATTCCTCTGGTTTTTGTGATAATTCTCATTTACTTACTACAGTTACTAGATTTTGGTTTTTGAAGTCCAACAATCCATCATGAAGGATTTTTTTTTTTTTTTGATACAGGGAGATTGTAACATGATATCAGAAGAAGTTGCAAATGCTGAAATCCAAATCGAATCAATTAGGTGAAGTCCCGACTTACTCTCATGAAGTAATTGATCATCAGTTATTCAGACCGGGAGTTTCCCACTTCTTTATTAGGCTTCTAATTCTGAAAATTTTGTACTGAGGAAATTGTCCATTTGAACTCAGAAGTTGTCTGTTACTTCCATTAAAACATTAATTCTGCAAATTTTGCTGCGGGAAAATTGATGAAAATTTTAAGCTCTTCCCTCTTAAAAACATTTCAGTTAATTCCGGCGTTTAAACATGGGCCCTCCCAAATCGTGTCTCAAATTCCAACCTCTAGGTATTCCCCTCATTCGAATGCGCCTTTGCCATCTTGATTTTCTTTCTTGAAATCATTTTCAAACATCAAAATTTATTAAAGCTGACGACCTTCCTATGCCCCCTAAATATTTGAGATGGTTGTTGCATACATATATATTTTCCAGAGATTGAATCCTCATCTCTAAATTTTAATCAATTAGAAAGTAAAAAACACAATCGCAGATGCTTTACGATAAACCACACGCCTCCACTTTTTCTCTAAAATATCTGAATGTAGATCAAACCCAGTGCTAAGACAATCAAGAAAATCAAAAAATCAGATTCAAATTCAATTTCGATGCAGGTTATAATGAAGCATAGTCAGTTCAATTTGGTTTGTAGTTTATAAGTTTAAAAATCATAATTATTTGAATTGAAAAAAAAAATTAATTTATGTATGATAAGATTAAAATTTAAGTATCTAGTTATAATTTTTTTTTAAAGAATTAAATCAAAAAAACGAGATATAATTCGGATATCAATTTGTATATTAACCCTAATAAAAATGCAAAATTTAGACCAAATGGCAAATATTAAAATGTAATTCTTAATTATAATAATAAATTTTCCGTAATGAAGTTGAGGCCCAACAGATTTTTTGTTTGAGCACATATATGGCCCAATACTTCGGTTTGGTTGAAGAGCCAATAACCAAATAAAAGTTAATGTATACTACATTAAAATTACTTCGTGTTGGTCGACTTCATAGATATTTCCAATGGAAAATCTTGAAGGAAATAGACAAATAGTGCTGCTTATCATGTTGTTTGATTATGACTATATGTTGTACGCTTATCTGTTAGTTAATGGGTGAAGTCTATATTGAAACTACAAAAACTACAAAATTTATAGCAATTAGGGACGACCGAAGATCGTCACCAAAAATTAGAAAATGGTTCTCAAGAACATCAAGCTCAACCAAGGATTGTTGGGAAAAACAAATCGTTCCAGTTAGTAATGCAGTTACTTTCCTGATATGCAAAACAACACAAACAACACAAACAACCCTCTCCTTTAGTAGCTAATCTCTTCAACCTTAGCGAGAGCATCGATAACAGCAACAATATATGCCAACAGATTTGCTAATCTCTCTGATCATTTCAACAAAGTATGAATATGTCGGCGGAGGGACAAGCGGAGGGAAATCTGATCACCTCCACGCATCCCTTCTCTCTTTAGCTCGTCGGTTCAAAAACAACATGATACCCTAACGTCAGCTACCGCAGTATTGCTTTAAAAAGCAGCTCAAATGGATTCAACTCAAGCACTAGCAACAACGGCAACAGCGCCCTCTCTTCTGGAAGTAAGAACCTTTGGCAGCTCTTACTCGACCGTAAGCAAACCCCTCAAAGTTTGGCGGCATTTTGGGACAAAAAAAAATCTACATGAACTAAAGTGGTAACTCCATTTCGTAGGTGGGGCTGGAGGAGGCAACATACATACATACATACATATATATATATATATATATATAGCTTGGAACAAGAAAAACGGCGTCAGCAACATTTGAATGTTAGCATTGGTGGATCTGATAGATTGAATAGGGACTTTCTTGGGATGGGGCGAACAGTTAGAAGCATGAGACTGACGGTGACAGTGTACCGTGTCAACTTACTTTATTAATTATATTTAAAATATTTTATATTTATATAAAATTTAATAATTTAATAATTAATTTATATTATATATTTTAAAATATTTATATATTTTATTATATTTTAATTAATTTTATTTTCTCTTTATGTAATCATATTGAATATCATCCGACGAGGGGTTTTGAATTCGAAGCGGAGCAAGAGCCACAGCAGCAAACGACAACAACTAAGCGCCTTGGGTTCACAGAGAAATAAACCGATCGTTTGGAGGTAGTGGGAATTTTCAATAAGAAAGAATAAAGAGAGAAAAAAGAAAAAAAAAAAAAAGAAAGGGATTTGAAGAAAGTACAAAGGTACGTAAAATAGTAGTTACCTGGCTTGTTAAAATAATTTATGTGACCAAAGTTTTTACTTTTGGATTTCATTGGTAAATGTCTGTTGTTTAATTTACTGTTTTTGGGAGTTTGGATTTTTTTTTTTTTTGGTCTTTTTAGAATTCTCAGACATTGTCTTGCATGGGGGCAGTCATGAGTTGTAAGAATAAATGGGTTTTGTTCTTCTTCTTGTCTCTATTTTTATTTTTCTTTGTTTTTTTATTTTTATTTTTTAAAATTCTATGGGCCAGCACTGTCACGAGCGCTGGTCTCAAGATCTTATATTTAAATTTTAAACATATGCATAAAACATAATAAAAATAAAAAATTTATTAAATAAAATTTATAAAAATATGATATGATATGATATATTAAATATGATACATTTAATATATATATTATATTTATATTTAAAATTTAATTTAATATATTTAATAATATCTGTTGTTTCTATAACTTTTTCGTTTTTGCCGAGCATGCATAGTCCACTTCTTCGAATTATCAGTGATTACTTATTATCACTTCTCAAGCATAAATTATTTCCCAAATTGAAATCTACAGAAAAAAACTATTGGAAAATTTTTTATTCTATTTTTTATTTGCATAAAATATTATATTACAAAATCAAATCTAGAATATGTGTTATAATTAATTATATTTAAATATATCATTATATGTAATCTTTTTATATTATTTGTAAAATTATCGGATTTAAACTTAAATAACTTGCCCAGACCAAACAAACAAAACATATGACAAAGATCCTTAAAATGTATAGAATTTATTTTAGGTGAATATATACAATCTCATTGACATCTAAGCTAGTTAAAACTTAGAACTCATTTAATTTGTTAATGATATGCTTTCTTTTTTCGATGGAGATTTGATCCTTAAAAATAGTATTTTTAGAGTAAAATTTTAAATATATTATATTGAAGTGAAAAAAAAAAATATCTTTTGATAAAAAAAAATCTCAAATAAAATCCGAGCGTATATTCCTAATGATATTATTAAAAAAATTAATTTAGAAATTTCGTATTTGCATCATGGAATTAACAAATGAAAGTTATGGGGATGATACAAAGACTATCGTCCATTTTATAGTTCAATATTTCATGTACCAAAATTAAAAATAAAAATAAATTGAACTTATTTAAAAATTGGATTGCCTATTAAGAGCTACCATGCATGTTATCAAGTATCAGTCTATTGAGTCAACATAAGGAGGAATTTTTTTTTATAAGAATGTTATATACAAAAACATATATAATTGATTTTTTTTCATATCAAATATTTAATTTAACAAATAATATATATTTTTATTTTTCGTTTGGTGTTTATTAATTAATTTCGAATATTAGTGTTGGGGT